>PVJN01047491.1:0-15985 GCA_004026805.1 Lasiurus borealis
CATATATACTGAATGACCAGATTATTATAATCTCTGAATGCATAATAATCTGGCCATTCAGTGTATATCCTATGTAATAAAAGGCTAATATGCAAATTGTTTTCTTGATCAGGAGTTCGACCAGCGGGCAGGCCAGCCAACCTCCCATGTCCTCTCTCCCTGGCCAGGCTAGCTGGACCCCACCCATGCACAAATTCATCACTGGGCCTCTAATACACACACACACACACACACACACACACACACACACTGAGTGGCCAGATTATTATGTGTTTAAAGATTATAATAATCTGGCCACTCAGTGTAAAGAGGTGATATGCTAATTTGTCCATTATGGTGTCCCAGTTATGACCAGTCTGTGGGTGGAGATGGGAGCGGGGACTTCAGCTGCCTGCGTGTGTCCCTGCCCAGTGTTAAGGTGCTACCTTCCTGCATCCCTGTCTAGGGACATGACACTCCCTACATGCATCCTGTTCAGCGCTGATGTGATGCTGTTGGATTGGGGGGGGGGCAGCTGGGCTTGATGGGGGACCTCAGGCCACACCCCCCATCCAACAAGTCTTGAGCGGGGACTTGAGGCTGTGCCCCCTGCCTCAGAGCCAGGCCCGGAGAGCTCAGACACTCAGTGCAGGTGCTCCCCTTGTGGGCTCAGCCAGAAGCCTGGCTCACAGTTGGCAAGTACAGCATGAGGGTGGGCAAGAGGGCAACCTCAGATTTCTTAAGCCAGAATCACTTCTATCTCACAATCCAGCGACTTGAGACTTTGCCCAGCCACTTAACCTTTCTTTGAGTTTATTTTACTTTTATATAAAAGGAGGATATACGGTAACCATTTTTATGTTGAACTGTGAACATAAAAGGTAACGAATGCGAGAGGGCTAACACTATGATTGGCACAGATAATATAATCAAGAAAGTAGGTACTGCACTAAGATTTCCAGTTTCCGAGGGACTGATGAGAGTATCAGCTCCATAACTTGCTCTGCTTCTCTAACTCTGTTTCCAGCTAGACTTCTAATGTAGCCATATGCACATGTTTTATCTTTTAAAGTTCACAAGAGGATGAGCATGATGTTAGATAAATAAGAAGTTGAGCCATGGAGAATTTGTATGATTAAGTTAAAAATTAAGAGCCCTCAAAACCATTTCATGTCTGCCGCGGTTGTACTCTACGGAGCCTTTAGGTTCTCAGTGCCCTGATGCCATCCCCTCGGTCAGCATTGCCAGACAGTCCTGGCACATCAGCTCCCCCAACAGCTGTGGAGCTGCTTATGATGAAGGAAAGTTTAAAAACTGCAGACCTGGACACTGTGTATCCTAGAAGCTATCCTAATTCTTGGCTGCAATGTCAACAATACTTCTCTCCCCAGGAGAAAGATGAAAAAGCCCCTTCAGTGACCCAAGACAGGCTATTCAACCTTTATTTAGCATGCACTAGATCCGTGGTTCTCAACCTTTTTTTAATGATGTGACCTTTAAATACAGTTTCTCATGTTGTGGTGACCACCAATTTTAAAATTATTTCCGTTGCTACTTCATAACTGTAATTTTGCTACTGTTAATGAATCATAATGTAAATATCTGTTTTCCAATGGTCTTAGGTGACCTTGCTAGCAGTTTCTGTATTAAAAGGTCACAGCATTAAAAAAGCGTGAGAACCACTGCACTAGATGTACATTTAGTCCTTGCCCCTGTGTAACCTAAATGTGGTTGTATAGCAGAGATTGCCACATCAGGCAGAATTTGCTTGGAATTAAATGTGCCTATTGTTTTCCTTTTTATTTTTTTTCTCTTTTTTAACGTGTGACAATTTCTAGTCAAAGTAAATGAAATCGATTATTGCCAGTTCTGGGCTTCAGAAATAAGTCTAAAAGGCTCAATCTTAGGAACTACTTTTTTTTTTAGGTAAATCTGCAGAGAGATGGTTAAAGTAAGCCACATCCTCTATTTAAAACCTCAAATCTTCGCCCATCAATATTTATATACTTTTTAGCCTCTTTTCAGTACAACATACAGATGATGTACTGGAGAATTGTACACCTGAAACCTATATAATTTTATTATCCAATGTCACCCCAATAAATTCATTTTTTTTTAAAAAAAAAGGTGAACTAGACCCATTAGACTCTCTTGACTCTGAGATAAAGTGCATAAAGTGTGAGGGGTGGGGGAGGTAATCTGTGACGGTAATTATTTCTGTAAAAAGGGAGTAACTCTGACTTGAGAATACCTCCCTGCCACAAACAGGCAAAGGCTAATTGTGCTCCCAAAGTGGGCTCTCTGTTTTAATACTAACCTCAATATTTTCAGGGAATTCAGTTTTCGTTTTTTTCGCTTCAAGGTTCCCCTGGGTTTATTTTCATTATTATTTGATACCAAAATAGTAAGCCAGCGATTCCATGTGTATGGTCTGTTGTTCTATAAAGAGCCAAAATGCCAATCAATCAATAGCTCAGTACCCTCCTTGCCCTTTTTCTTTCACCTCATTGGGGTTAGCAGTATGAGTGTGGATCGCTGGTGATCTTGCATTTCTCTGCCTGCTGACTCAGAAGTTGAGGTGAAGCTAAGGGTGACAATAAGCTTGCACTGAAACTTAACTGGGATTTAAATTCTACAAGGATGTTGTCATTTCATGTTTATTTAATACACAAGGTACTATGGGGTAGTGTGATAAGGATCGTATTAACAAGTACCATTTCTTTCAGATATTTATACTCAAGTGACACCCAAAACCTTACCTATTGTGTTTATGGACTTTCTGTTTTATTGAGTTTATTTTTCTTCATATTTTTTCTTTCTTTGCTGAAATCCATGTTTCAGGGAAGAAGGGAATGGATATATTCAGAACAAATTAGTGGACATTTGACTGGATATACAGTTGTAATAAAATGAAAGTAAGCTGACTTATTGCATAGGATTTGAAAGAAGCAGATAAGTGTGACACACGTAGTCGGTATGATAGGACTAATGGGAAAGAGGAGAAAGGACATCAAGAGTAATCTGAAAAAGAAAGTTGTTTATGGCTGAAAATGGAATTATGATTATTTGAGTATGCAAAGACAGAGATGGTGTTGGAATGGACAGCACTAGTAATATGGCTCCTATTCTACCGGTTTTGTAAACATGGTTCTTAGTTCCCCAGGGAATAGACATGAGCAGACAATAACTTAAAATTATTTTTGACCATCATCATATTGAATTTTATGCAGTATTTTTTCCCTTCTCTGGAATACTCTGGAGGAATGTAGTGACAGATTACAGTAATCTCTATTGACTGGGGCAGCGGGAGACACCTGCAAATGTTTGTCTTTCTCAAACCTATTTAAAGTTTATGTTACTGAGTAAAACCTATAAAATCCACTGTATTTACCCCCTTATAGAATAATCAGTCAATTCTTAGAAGTAATGCTAATCATTATTCTCGGACGTTGTGTCTTTTTCATGCATTGTAACTTAATGTGAGGCACAAGTCCAAAATCAAGCATGTCTGACCAGAGCTTTTATTTTCATCAGCATTCTAATGTCATATCGGCCTGCATATTTTGCAGGATTTAGAAAAGCCTGTCATTTGTTTAAGAAATAAACAAAAACAATTAAAGCAGGGGGCTAAGTATTTTGGATACATTTGTTTCAAAGTTTCTTGTAAACTTTTCCTTTGTCCCTTCAAAACTGGCATCCTAGGGGAAGTATTCTATATAATAAAAGAGAAACATGCAAATTGACCGTACTTCCACTACACCCACAAGCCACAACCCAATCAGTAGCAACTTTGCAAATTAACCAAACCAATATGGCAGTTAGTTTGCATATCCCAGTGCAGAGGGAAGACTGAAGACAGTGTGGAAGGAGGCCAAGCTCTACAGAAGGGAGGGAAGCTGTGGAAAGGTAAGCCAGGAGAGTGGGAGTGAAGGGAGGGAAGCAGGTGGGGAAGTGTAGAGATAGGAGAGAAGCAGGGGGGCCACAGGAGACTGCCACAGGAAGCCCTGTCCTTGCAGTAATCTTCCTGCAATGGGCCTCTAGTCTACTCTAATAAAATAGAAAAATGGTAATTAAAAAATGCTAATTGTGTACACCCATAATCAGGAGTGATATGAAAATTAACTCAGCAAAGATGGTAGGTAAATTTGCATATGCAGGAAGCTCAGGTAGTTCCCTATGCCGCCAGTGGGATCCAAGCAGCAATCAGGGATGGGGCAGGCAGTGGGGGCAGCTCCTACATCTGCCCAGGTCTAAGCCCTTGGCAGTACCTCCACCTACTCAGGTCCAAGCCTTGATTGTGATGGCATCTGAGGCCTGGGTAGGCGGCAGGGGCAGCGCCCAATGCTGACGATCTGGGTCCAAGCCGCTCTGTGGTCACAGGATAAAAAGGCCAGTCTAGGCCACCCCACGATCACCGGGAGAACAGGCCAGGCTGGGCTGCTCCACTATCACCAAGAGAACAGGCCAGGCCAGGCCACCCTGCAATCACAAGGCAAAGAGCCCAGCTCAGGCCATCCTGCAATCACAGGGCAAAGAGCCCAGAACAAGGCACCCACGATCACCGAGGGTGAAGAGCATAGGCCAGGCCACCCCATGATCATGGGGCCAACAGGCCAGGCAGAGCCTGGCCAAACCACTGCCACAATCCCAGGCAAAGAAGCCACTCCACTGACCAACCTGAGCTAGGGACCTGTTGGGAGTGTGGTGTGGAGTCCGGGGCCTCTAGCCTGCAGCCATGGGAAGTCTCCCTCTCCCCAGAGTTAAGAGCACCAGCCCTGGTCTACCCCGTGGCCCGGTCTTGACTGTGGCAAGAGTTCCTGCAGGATGGGGTTTGATGCCCACTCATTAGCAGTAGGAGACCAGTGCCTTTATTATTTCTGTGTGTCTGGGTTTTAATTGGACAAATGCCCAGAGGTCCCAGTTGCCAGCTTAGCAAAATCTTTTAGGAGGAGAATTCTGTCTGTGTTTCCTCAAATTCCCTCAACCCGTACTCACTCCTCTGTGAAGGCACATAACAAGTGAGACACCTTAAATAAGAATCAGAGGTCGCCAGCAACAGTGGGCCTCACTCATCACAGTCATTTGGACTGGATGACATTTGAGTATTTAGACACCATGACAGAGAAACACAAGCTCAAGGCATGATTTCTACCCTTAAAAAATTCACAATCTTATTAGAGCGAGTGTATGATAAAAGTGCAGTAATAACATCAGAATGTAAGGCAACAATACAGAGAGGAACAGAGGCAATTGCTAAGATGGTTTTCCAACAATTAGTACAAAGAGTATGTGCTATGAATTAAATAAAAAAATATGTGTGGAAGTTGCTGCTTCATGAGTATAGCATCCCTTCCTGTTTTGAAGGAAGCTGAGTTTCACGAGAACTATGTACTATGCTATGATATCTGAGTCACAGGACAAGGGAGGCCCTAAGTGTACTATGCTTTGATATTTGAGTCCTTCTTTATTGTTCAATGTGATTTATTTCTGTATGCCTCAGTTTTGTAGTAGTTAAATTACTACACTAATATATTTTTCTATAAAATATTACTAGAAGATTAAATGAGCAGGTGACATTTATTGTATTTTCTATAAATGAACACAATCTCTGGTATTCTAAAGTGATAGGTATTATAGAAATATTCAGCTAGAGAGACCTACAGGCTTGATTACAAGTAAGGCTTACTATCACAACCCAAATTTATTGCTTTAAAAAAGCAGGGAGCCAACTAGAAACTGAACCAAAGATAAACCCTTGAAGGACAAATGTAAATTGGATAAGCTTTGCTATTACAAGAGCAAGAAGAAAAATTTCAGATGCAAGAATGAAAACCACATTGCATCCACTCTAAGTGGCTGTTAAAGAAAAAGAATGATATACTATGAAAATACTTAATACAGATTATAAAAACATTTGTTCAAAGAGGATTTCCTAGAGTATGTGATATTTCAGTTAATGTTATTTTTTTTAATTGTGAAGAGGTTAGCTAGATAAAAAACGGTATAGGGGTCCCGAATTGCAGAGAGTGCAGGCAGGGCTGAAGGGATACCCCCTCTGTGCATTAATTTTGTGCACCAGGCCTCTAGTATATAGTAAAAGACTAATATGCAAATCGACCAAATGGTGGAACGAATGATTGCTATAATGCTCACTGACCACCAGGGAAAAACACTCAAAGCAGGCTCTCCCCTTGTGGGCTCAGCCAGAAGCCAGGCTCACTGCTGGCAAGTCCTGCTCTCCAAAGCAGGCAAACATCCCCTGAGGGGATCTGGGACTATAAGAAGACTCATGCCTGGCTGAGGAACGCACCCCCACCCCTCACCCACAGTGCACAAATGTCATGCACCAGGCCTCTAGTATTCGCTATAAGATTCTTACTAAATAAGTGTTCATGTATTTCAAAGGTTTGTTATATTTTCCCCACAGAATCATTCCATTTGTAATTTGCTTAAATGTAATACACAGAATAAATATTGTGGCAGCTTGTGTGGGCGACTGAGTTCTGATGTTGAAGACAATAACATCGAAAGCAATAAGGAACTCTGTCTCTGGCATCTGAGTTATAAACAGACTCACAAAGCTCCTGGAGATGGGCATCTGTGGAAAGTTTTGTAAGAGATAAATGTTTCTTTTTACTATGATTCACAGCGATGCTACTAAACAAAAATGTGCATTTTGCCTAACTGCCAATACAACTGCTATGTTCTGTGTGGGATTCTGACTTCAAGTAGAGATGTAATGGGAATACCAGACAGCCTCAAGCACAGTCTTCATTGAATTATTCCAAAAGTTTCTTAAGTGACCTTGAAAGAAATTTGAAATCTATGAAATTTTGTGCTTATTATCCAGTAGATCCAAGTGGGCACATTTCCATTTCAATCAGGCTCTCAAATTTAAAAGGGAATTTTAGAGACACAAAAGGAATGTCTCCATTTTTCTCATATGCAAAAAAGGAAGTGTTTTTAAAAGTACTTATAATGTTTTCCACATTTATACACCTCATAACTTAGAGACATGCTTCTGAAGATCAGGAAAGCTCTTCCTATTTTTTTATCCAAAATATAACTTACACATAGTGAGTGTTCAACAGGGAAGTGCTGAATATCAGTATCTGTTGATAGGAGAACAGGCATCTGAATTTATGGAGGACATTTTTTTTTTACTGAGCTTTGGTGATGTGCATCTAAACTTTCTCACTATCTCCTTAATACTGTTAAGACCAAGGCAAGATAAATAAATAAATAGATAGATAGAGAACAGACAGACAGATATACAGATAGATAGATATACATAGGGATATAGACACATACATAAATACATAGAAAAATAAATACATAAATAGATACAAATAGACAGATTATACATACAGATAGTCTATAAATACATGACCTATACACACACATATACACAGATAAATAAATAGATGATAGATACAAACGGAAAATCACAATGATAAAAAAAAAACTTGATGCAGTTTCTTCTATACTTACTAAGAAATATGTAGTTGCTTAAAACTCTTCAATGGTCACACACTGGAATAATTATCAGGCTCAAAAGAGACTACATTTTTTCCATTTAAGCAATAAAAAGGTTACTTTAAGATATACACCTTCATATCTAGTCCTTACATCCCACACTCAGAGAATTCATGGCACTTGCTCCTGAGTGGTATAGTGCTCTTTCACCTGGGCAGCTAACATATCCAGTTTTAAATAGGTTTCTTCAGTGATCTTACAGTATTCTCTAACACTTTTGTTTACTTATTTAAAATGCTTGTACTGGATGTTCTTCATCCAGTGACCTTGTCTTTTTACTTTCTACAACAGAAAGACAGTCTCTGTCTTCTTATTTTACACACACTCACATTTAGTCACAGAAGCCACCTCAAACCAAATTTTAAGACCAGACCCTCTTTCAACTGCTCTGTGACACTTCTTATATGTTTCACTGTCTTTTACCACCAGCTGTTCTATAATTTTGAGTTTTGCTTATAGGGAATCAACTTTCATTAAACACCTTAAATTTCTGTCCAAGTATGCCTTAGGCCAAGCAGGTGTGGGAACTCTAAGACATTTTTTTTGTGTGTGTGCAAACAGATCCTCAATATAATTTTTGATTAAGGAAATTGAATCATTTCACTGAATCCTTGAATAGAAAATCCTCATAAAGGGGGTCCTTTATGGTTTCTGATTACAAATACAAAAAATATTGGTTTGTGTATCTCAATAAATCCTCTTTTTATTATCTATACTAGGAGCCTGGTGCATGAAATTTGTGCATTTGGAGGGAGGTCCCTCAACCCAGCCTGCCCCCCCTCAAAGACTGGGAACCCTCAATAGATGTCCTATTGCCAGGTTAGGCCTGCTCACAGTCTGGCCTCTCTCTGTGGAAGGACAGGGTTAGTCAAGAGAAGGCACCAGCCCCATCACCCCACTGCTGCAACCACTGCCAGCCACCTCAGCTGCGAAGGTGTTTTCATCAACACAGACTCCAGTCCCTTCACCATGAAAAAATGATAACTTTCTTTAGGCATTTTCAAGATGTCTCTTTTATAGAATATGCCATTTCTTTCATTTTTTTATCCTCATCTGAAGATATGTTTTCATTGATTTTTAGAGAGTGTGGAAGAGAGAGGGAAAGACAGAGATAAACATCAATGTGAGAGGAACACTTTGATTGGTTGCCTCCTGCATGAGTCCTGACATGGACCCTGGCCAGGGAGGAGCCTGAAACCTGGCTACAGGCCCTGGATCAGAATCAAACACAGAACCTCCGGTCAGCAGGCCAAGGCATTATCCACTAAGCCAAACTCACTAAGACAGGATATGACATTTCTTAGCCCTCTAGCAGTGGACCTTAATTTTTTCCTCTAGGGATAGTAGCAAAACCCTAGATCACATGTTTGGATTTTTATTACCCAAGTTACCAACAACATTACCAGTGATGTATAGGGAGCTTAGCCAATAAGCGGTCAGAAAAGGTGTTTCCTCTGCAGCTCATGCACAGAGGGAGCATTGCTGGCAAGCAGAGACTGGCATCTCCCTCCCCCACTCCCATGTTCTCTAGCCTGCTCAAGCCTCCATAGCTTAGGCAGGCCTTCTCCCCCCCCCCCCCCCACTACGCTCAAGCCTTCATTGTAGCTTGGGCAGGGGTCTCCCAGCTCCGATCAAGCCTCTGCTGTGGCTTGTGCAGGGCTCCCCAGATCTGTTCAGGCTCTGCTCAATCCTCCGCCATGGCTTGGGCAGGAGTGCCTGGCTCTGATCAAGCTCTGCCATGGATTGGGCAGGTGCTCCCTGGCTCCACTCAGGCCCTGCTCAAGCCTCTGGCACTCCACCTCCTGCCAATCTATGCCAAGACCTGTAGGCTAGGGCATTCTGGGACCTCAGCAGCTCAGGGCATACACATAGGCCTACAGGCTCAGAGTGGCCTGGGTCCCAAGGATGTTCCCAGGACCAAAGCTGCTGGATGCCTGTGTATGCAAATTAACCTTCCATCTTTGTCAGATTAATTTGAATATTCACTCCAGATGGGCTAGTGGGTATAACAGAGGTATGGTCAATTTGCATCTTTCTCTTTTATTAGTGTAGATACCTCTCTATCTATGTAAGCTTAAACAACTGCTTGACTATTTGACCATCCAACCAGTAGCTGTGATATGCACTGACCAAAGGGCGGATCTTCAATGCAGGAGCTACCAAGCTGCAGTGACTTGGCAGTTGTGGTTCTTGGGTGACACACCTGGAACCAGAGAGGAGGGAGCCCAATTCTGGGGTGCATCATCTGAGAATCACCTTCTCACAATCTGGTACCTCTAAGGGGATGTCCCAGAGCTAGTTTTGGCCCAATCCCCAAAAGCCAGGCAGAGGGTCCTCACCAGTGCACAAATCCATGCACCTGCCTCTAGTTTAATTATAAGAACTTTCTCTCTTGGACCTACACTGACATCAATGGTTGCCAGGATGTAGGCAATATAAATAGACTTGCCAGATCAGAAGAGAGCCATGATATGCTATATACAATGAAAAAGCAATGTTTGTCTCTTTCTTAGTTTCCTCCTAGGAATACTTACATGTTTTCTCATTAAAATCCAATTCTTGTGCCTATTCTTCTAAATAAAATAACTTTACAAAGCATAACCAAATTGCAACTGCTTTCTGTGGAACTTCTAATTTGATTAAATTGGTATATTTAAAGGGAACCCTTGTCCCCAAAAGAGAATTTCAAACATCCACTGGTCAGGCTACTTTCACAGGTATACTTAGCTTGTGAAATAAAACTGTGAGCAAATTCTGAACACAAATGGAATACTTACAAAGATTTATTAACTAAAGCAAAAGAGAAAACATCTCTAACTAATCTGAGGTTTTGCTTCTCATATCCACTACCCCTATCTATTTTTGCCATATCATAACCATACCCAATATACCTCAACCATAGTTTATACTGAGAGGAATGTACTGTGTGGAATAACATTTCTTTACAATTATAATTTTGAATCCTTAATTCACTCTAAACAATGTTCTATTACCTCAAAACTGAATTGCTTAAATTACTATAAAAATACTTTTGTTTTATTGTACAACTATTTTTAAGAACTTTTAAAAATGACAAAAGACAGAACTGGTTGAGACAAGAGTTCAGAATTAGTCCTCAATGTCCTGGGTTTTTCAGACCTCTGCTAGTCAATGTACTAGCTAGATTCATCAGATGGAAACAAATAGACAGTGGAGTGGATGTCAATTGAAACCTAATTATAAGCTATAATAGTCTAAAATATCTAACACATTAAAAGGTGTTGTAATGACTAAAAAGTAGGAGAGAACTCTATTTAGGACTTTCTTTCCTTAATGAGCTATTAAACAAAAATTCAAGACTGTAAACTGCATGATAAGAAATTATGAATGGAATTATGAGGTAATTTCAAAATCAGATTGCATTAAAGACTTAAGTAATACTTGGATTTCAACCCAGCTACAGAAGTTAAGAAGCACTTAACTCAATTTGTTATTAATTAAGCATGAAAAAAGGTAATTTCACTTTGCAAATCATTATATCTAGAGGTCTATAATGAATAGACAAACTAAAACCCAAAAGATATTCCTCATCTGAAAAAAAAAAATTAAACAACTGGCCCAGGTTCAAAATAACTAAATTATAGATTTTTCAACCATATTTCTCCTAAAGCCAGTAAATTGACAAATATGTTCAGTAGATAATGCAGAAACAAAAGGATATTGGAAAAAAATTACCTTTAGACCAGCACTCAGGAATAGACAATAATTATCCTATATAATAAAAGGACGATATGCAAATGACCAAACTACTGAATGACTGGTTGCTATAATGTGCACTGACCGCCACAGTGCAAATGCTCAGAGCAGGAGCTTTCCCCTGGTGGTCAGTGCACATTATAGCAATTAGTCTATGCTCAGCCACAAGCCAGGCTCTGGGGGATCTATATTCAACTAAATGATTCTCATCATTGATGTTTCTATCTTTTTATCCCTCTCCCTCTCTGAAATCAATAAAAAATAAATAACTTTTGACTTAGGTGCTGTCTAAACCTCACACTTTCTGCCATTTAACCACTGAAGTATGGAAAATCACAAACATAGTTTTAAGTACTAACAAATACCAACTATTTTCCATCTCAACCAGCACATTTCCTTTGAAATATGGGGCCCTCTTAAAGATGCTTTAAAAAAATGGGGCACGATCTGAAAATTTAATTGGAAAGACTTATTATGTAAAAACCATTGCCAAACCAGATTATTTTTGGAAGCATTTATTGGTTCTCCATGCATCTACCTAATAAAAGAATAACATGCTAATTGACCATACCTTTGCAAGGCCCACCAGCCAGTCAGGAGTGAGTATGCAAATTAACCCAACAAAGATAGCAGATTAATTTGCATATACAGGAGCAGCAGAGGATGGGGTGGGATGCTTGCGTCCCACACCACCCCAGACACATGGGGCCTCTGGGAAGCGTGGAAAGGTAGAAAGATGGCTCAGGGCCTGAGCAAAAAGGCTCATCCAGCCAGAGAGAAGGCAGTGCTGGTAGTCAGGGGAATGAAGGCCCATTCTTGCATGCATTTTCATTAGTGCATCAGGCCACTAGTAACTAAATAAAAACCCATCTTAGCAAAACTATCTAAATTGTGATGTCCCTAAAGAAAATAGAATTCAAATATCCAGAAGTCCCAAACACAATGTGGAACAAATATTCAATGTATTATAGAAAACTAAAGCATTTAGATCCAACTGAAGTCCAACTGACGACTTTCTTTCTCTAATAGCATATAATACCTACTAAAACTGGAAACCAAGACTGACCATATACAAATAATTGAAACACTAGTCACAGTAAAAACTGAGTAACACTTTTCACATCCCACCTAAAACACCCACTTTCTTAAAGGTTAAAAAAAGCCAAAAATAGAGGATATAGATTTGAATTGGACTTAAGAATATTTTTAATATACACTGAGTGGTCAGATTATAATGACCACCCCATCATTACTTTGTTGGTACACCTTTTGCCTTCAATACTGCAGTGATTCCTCTTGGAATTGACTTCACGAGATGTTGAAAGGTGATGTGAGGAATCTGACACCATGCTTGATGAATAGCACTGTCCAGTTCTGTGAGATATGAGGGTTGTGGAACCAGATGCCTGATCACTCTTTTAACATAGTCCCACAAATGCTCAATTGGATTGAGATCTGGTGATTGTGGGAGCCACCTAAGCAAGATAAGGACTCCCTCATATTCTTGAAACCACTCCTGCACAATATGAGCACCGTAGCATGACACATTGTCTTGGAAGAAGCCATCTTCATTGGGATATGCCGTCAACATGATAGGATGAACTTGATCCGCAATGATACTTAGGTATGCTGTGCTAATCAGACACGGTTCCACACGAATTAAATTGGACATATCATGCCAGGACAACATGCCCAAAGCATAACATTGCACCCACCAGCTTGAAGGGTTGTACTCACAGATGTAGAGTGTATGCTTTCATGCTGTTTCCACGAAATTCTCATTCTGCCATCTGCATGATGCAACTAGAAAGGTGATTCATTGGACCACATGACTTTTTTTCCAATGCCCGACTGTCCAATACTTGTGTTCCTGTGAGAATTTGAAACATTTTATCTTGGTAACTGCAGACAGCAAAGGTGTTTGAACAGGCCTTTGGCTTCCATATTCCATATGATGCAGTGTACGGCTAATTGGCCTACAAACGTCAGGTGGTCATAATAATCTGGCCACTCAGTGTAAGTATTCATACAATTTTCTGTAGCACCTATCACAAACTCTCCTTGTCTCTATATTCACTTTACAGTAAATTGTAAACTGTTACAGGACTGCTATTTTTTTTAAGATAGTGGATATCTGCTTGTATCCATTTTGGAAAGTCAACAGTACACTTAAACAAAAATGTTCCGTAGGTCTATTAAGATGTTGCCAATTTTTATATCATCGTTAGTCAATCATGACATAACAAAGTCTCCACAGAATTCCCTCATGATATTCTTTGATATGGTATGCATATAAACTTCTTTTCTTCTGGCCAAAAAGAGCTTACAAGTGTATTTGCCTTACTTATTATGATTCTTAACTAAGCAGGTTCATAAGAATTTTACTTAACACACAGGATTTTGTTGTGAAATCAGAGTTACATGAACCAGGCATCTTGCCCAGTATCAAGCTTTAGAAATTAATTCAAAAAGATAGCTGATGAAAAGACTCGGATAAAGTAAAGAGAGGCTATGGCATTGAGGGAGCTATCTAGGCTCTTCCTTTCCATACTGGACATGCATCTCCCAGCCCAGAATACATGAGGTCTTTAAGTTGTCTCTGTGAGGTTCTTCAAAGAATATGAGCACTTGAAGTATGAAACATCTTCATTTAATATGCCAGTGAGTTGTATAATTTATATGAAATTCTTTAAGCGGACAAGCCTTATAGGATTCTATAAGTAATCTTTAGCCAGGCATATTCTACTAAAGATATTGTAGAGATAAAATATTTTCCTTCTAGAAAATATCATTAGTTTATTAACACAAAGATCCAGTTGGTAAGGAAATAAAACCAGATAATTTGTTGTCCTGTTTTTCCTCTGTGTAGGATGGGTATTTTTGACGAGTAAAAGGGGTTGAACAGATTTCAGGCAAGTTAGTTTAAACCCATCTTCCCAATCTACCAAGGAAAATAACCAGTTTTACCAAAGACCATTATACACTAAAAAACATGATATATTATCAAAGATTTGAGTATTGTATGATGTAATAATTAAAGCTAATCACAATATTTTCTTCAATTAAGAAGATGTTTAAGAATTGGTAGAATAATAAAAGTAACAGTTACCAAAATTTTCAGCCCTTTCTAAAACTCCTTTGTGACCATATCATGGATATATATATATATATATATATATATATATATATATATTGACATTAACATTCTCTTACATGTTTTTACTTCTATGCACACAGAAACAAAGGCCACTCATTAACATTACTTAAGCAGTAAGATTAGCATAACATATCAGACAGCCACAGTCTGCAAAGCTTTTCTTTAGACACTGTAACTACATTATATCTTTTCTCTTTCAAAGATGTTACTAAAATAAGCAACAGTATCATTGTATATAATTTTAGGTAACTCACTCTACTAGACAGCTCATCACATAATATAATTTGATAGTAATGGGTCTATCATGCAACCACCATGAAGTTTTGTATCACATGTATAAATGATCCATTCCTGGAGCACCAACCACTGTGCCAACATATTACTCTGACTGGAAAAAAGAAAGTCTCAAATTCATAATTACCCATCACATTAACCAATGTTTTTATTTTAGCACTTGTCAATTTACAATTAATTGTTTGTTGATGCCTCATATTTAAAGACAGAGCTAGGAATCTTTAATTCTAAATATATTTTCTCACCAAAGTTCATGATAGGATCCAATTCCTATGTTAAATCATTTTAGAAAGTTCAATAATAGAACCATAATTGTACAAATAATAAATATGCATGTTATGTGTTATAGGAAGTTTACATTGCTATTAAAATAATACCATCTAATAAAAGAGTAATATGCAAATTGACCGTAATTCCACCAAACCAACAAGCTATGCTCACCAGCCAATCAGGAGCAAGTATGCAAATTAAACCAACCAAGATTGGTGTGGCCATGGAGTAAGCAGAAAGCTTGGGTTTGCCTAGTAATGGAGGAAAACAAGCTTTCCGCACACCCTTGCTGGCCTAGGCCTTCAATCAAGGCCACGAGGTTTCAATTATAGAAGATAAATAAATCCCATCAAAAATGGCTACAGAGCAAGCAAGTGGCTTGGGTTTGCCTAGTAATGGAGGAAAACAAGCTTTTCAACACTCTCACTGGCCTAGGCCACTGCCCAAAGTTACAAAGTTTCAATTATAGAAGATAAATAAGTCCCAGATACCAGGGTCTCCACTTGGGTTATTGGGATCATGGTTGTGTCTGTAAACCACCATAGGCCCCTCACCATCCATGCCACATCCCAAGGAAACCACCACCCTGATCTGGGACACCCCACCCATGCAACAGGCCTCTATCCTATCTAATAAAAGAGTAATATGCAAATTGACCATCACTCCAACACAAGATGGCTGCCCCCATGTGGTCAAATGTGGCTGCCCCCATGGGGACACAAGATGGCTGCCACAAGATGGCCAACAGGGGAGGAAAGTTGGGAGGGACTAGGCTTGCAAGGGAGGACAGTTGTGTGCAATTAGGCCAGCAGGGGAGGCAGTTGGGAGGTACCAGGCCTGTAATGAAGGGCAATTGGGGTGATCAAGCCTGAAGGAGAGGGCAGTTAGGGGTTACCAGGCTGGCAGAGGAGGGAAGTTGAGAATGACCGGGCCTGCAGGGAAGGGCAGTTGGGGGGGACCCATGCCTGCAGGGGAGAGCAGTTGGGGGGAAGAAGTCCTGCAGGGGAGGGCATT
>PVJN01047492.1:0-15980 GCA_004026805.1 Lasiurus borealis
CAGGACAGTTTCTTTTCTAGCATCTGATAACCGCCGCTGTCCACCCTCCAGGATGTATCCCAGGTAACTCACCCTCTCCTGCATTTTGAGCTTTCTTTGCAGAGGCCCGATACCCTAAGGTCCCCAGGGTGGCCAACAGGTCTCTGGTCCCTTGCTCGCAGTCTTCGGCGGTATCGGCAGCAATCAAGAGGTCATCTATGTACCGAAGGAGGGTGATATTGGGGTGCTCTCTCCTGTACTCACCAAGGTCTTCGTGCAGTGCCTCGTCGAACCCTTGGGGCAGTCGCGTCCAGGTTAGTTGTCCACTGTATCCCTCCTCCGGGTCGTGCCATTCAAAGGCCAACAAGGGTTGGCTTTGAGATGCTAGCAACAGGCTGAAGAAGGCATCCTTCAAGTCTAATACAGTATACCAGATTCTAGAGGGTGTCAAGGAACTTAGGAGAGTGTATGGGTTAGGAACAGTTGGATGTATATCCACGACTCTCTTATTTACTTCCCCGAGGTCCTGCACCAGTCGATAGTCATTGGTGTGAGCCTTTCTGACCGGGAGGAGAAGGGCTGTTCCAGGCAGATTGGCAGGGGACTAATACCCCTAGACTTTGCAGTCTCCTGATGTGAGGCTGGGCCTCCTGGGACATAGGATACTGCTTGACTCTTATTGGGCCTTCTCCAGGCTTTAGCTCCACCAGGATTGGGCCCTGTGAGCAGCCAGTCCAACTCCCCCAGTCTCTGCCCAAGCTGTGGGGAATTCTTGTAGCCACTTGTCCACAGTGTTTTCTACGGGGGCAACCTCTGGTGGAGACGATACTCATCCTCCAGTCTCAGAGTCAGAACCTGCATAGTGTGGCCTTTACCATAGGTCACCTGGAGCCCCCTTGTCTGAAAGTTATTTGGGTTCCAATCTTGGTTAGCAAGTCCCGTCCTAGTAGAGGGTAGGGGCATTCTGGTATTACCATAAATGAATGGGATACCTGGCCCGTTCCTAGATCTACTGTTCTTCGGATAGTCCATGAATACTGGCCCATGCCAGTTGCCCCTTGCACCCAGGATTTCTTGTTGGCTAGCTTCCCCTGCAGTGTGTGGAGGACTGAATGTTGTGCTCTGGTGTCAACAAGGAAGTCAACAGGGGTCCCCTCCACTCTAAGAGTTACCCTGGGTTTGGGGAGGGGGTCTGAACCCCGACACCACTAAGTACTCAGTTCTTCCAGCTCTAAGACTCACTCGGTCAGTCTTGCCTCCCTTCCTGCCGGCCTTCTTTGGACATTCTCAGGGTCAATGCCTTATCTCCTTGCAGTAAGCACACTGGTCCTTCTGCAGTTTCCGCCTCCCCTCCCTACCCGGGCGGCCTTTTTACCTTCTTCCCAGTCGCTTGCAAGCTGCCGGAGGAGCCAGTTCCGTTCCCTGGGAGAGTCTGCAGTGGTAGCCAGCAGAATTCCGGTCAGGTCTCGGGTTTGCTTACTGCTAGCCACCGCTGTGGCACAGGCTTGCCTATCTTCAGGGGACTCCTGGTTATTGTACACTTTCTCGGCCACTTCCAGCAAGTCCCAAAGACTCTTTCCTCCTAATCTATCTACTTTCTGCAGTTTCTTTCTGATGTCTGCAGCTGACTGGTTTATAAAACTCATGACTACAGCTGCCTTATTCTCAGGGGCTTCTGGGTCCATGGGGGTGTAAGTGCGGTATGCCTCCGTGATCCGTTCTAAGAAAGCAGCTAGAGACTCATCCCTTTCCTGCTGTACGTTCCGTACCTTGGTCAAATTGGTAGGCTTTCTAGCAGCCATGCGGAGACTCCTCATTAGAGTCTGGCGGTAGACCCGGAGCCTCTCCTTTTGCCGTGTTGAAGTCCCATTCAGGTCTAGTCAGGGGAAAGGAGGTGTCTATCTGAGCCTGGTTGGTGCTAGGGTTCCTGTCAATGCCTGGGACTAGCTTCCAAGCCTCATGGAGGATCCTCTCCCTCTCCTCGGTGGTGAATAGGACCTGCAAAAGCTTCTGACAGGTAGGCTGATGGGTGAAAAGAACAGAATCTAACAAATCAATAAGCCTTGCCGGCTTCTCTGAGAACTTAGGATTCTGAGGCTTTCCAATTATAGAGATCACTAGTGGCGAAAGGCCAGTAGTGATGGGGCTGATTCCCCTCCCCCTTGTACTCTGACCAACCACCAGTGATGGTAGGGTATGGGCCTGACACTTCAGCGCCAGCCATTTTCAGGGCTCGCAAGCAGGATACCAGGCTTTCTCCGTGGCACTCTTATTAGCTTCAAGAGTTCAGGGCTTAGACAGGGATCTTTAAAACATGATACTGCAGTCCCTCTCTAAGTGTTTTTGGCATAACTACCCTGTTTAGGGAGGCAAAATGCAAATTATTTATTCTTCCTGGCTTACTGGCCTGTATTATTTGATTTCCTTACAACATTTCTCTTCTCTTTCTTATTGCATACACAATCCTTTATTACATTTTCACTTCCAAATTAGCCTTTAAACCTTCTTTCTATGTCCTTTAAAAATGTATAACCATGTCTCAGACCTTCTATTCAATATTCCTTATTCTTTGAAACCTTAATCCTTTATGATTCCTAACAAGTAAACAGCCAGAATTTCTAAGCTTAAAGTTTCTTTTGCTGGATATTCCACCACCGCCCAAGAAAGTATCCAGTAACCCCACCCTGCCAGATTGGACAATGAGATTTTCTTTATATGTATTAAAAGAAGAAAATGGGGCAGAAGAAGATCCACTGAGTTTTATAGTAGCATATCTCAAAGCAAATTTCCCCATTGAAATCAATTGAAATGCCGTTAATCCATTCCAGCCCCCAAATGCTACCCCAGTTGTTCTTGTTACGTGTTTTTGAATAAGAAAAATGTATTTATAAATGACAAATATTGTATAAAAACATAATAAAAGAATGTAAAGGAATAAACTGGTTTTATAAAGTGTATTTACCTACTCGTTACACTCTTAATGCTACACTTTATCCCTAAACTGAATGTAACTTAATTACAGTGGTACCTCGAGATATGAGTGCCCTAACATATGAGATTTTTGAGATACGAGCCGTCGAGCGAACGAATTTTGCTTTGAAATACGAGCAACAGTTGATATACGAGTAATCGTGCGGATCGGCTGGCTGCACACAACCCACCAATTTACCGTGACTTGAGTGTCTCATAGTTTCCCATGCCTCAAGGTTACAGAACGAATTAAACTCGTATCTCAAGGTACCACTGTAACCTTCACTGAACTTAATTGATACTGGTCTTTGCATTTTTGGCCGATTAAAAAAAAAAAATGTGTCCAACGAGGTTTGCCTCTTCCTCCCTTTCAGAATATTTCTGAAATGGGTGAGGCAAGTTTCATTGAACAGCTCTGATGCACGACCAGTAGCAACTTTTTCAGGGTGTTTCTTTTCCACGAAGTGTGACAACCTCTCCACATTCCTAAGATCTCCTTTATCTCACTTGTAGAGATCTCCTCCACCTCTGGCTCCTCCTCGAAACTAATTTCTTGGAGAACCTCTGCATATTGCTGAGATTGCAATTCTTGTAACTCCTCCGTGGTGAGTTCCAGAGAGTGCTCCTTGACGAGCTCATTCACATCTCTCATCCACCTCCAAGCCCATGGATTTTCCCAGAGACACTATCTCCTCCTCCACTGACACCTCTGGTTCAAATATTTCGAAGGTCCTTTCGGCTACGGCCTCAGGCCACAGCTTCTTCCATGCAAAAGTCAAAGTCCTCGTTGTAACACTCAGCCAGGCCTGATCAATAATTCTGAGGCATATCACGATGTTAAAGTGGTTCTTCCAGAACTCTCAAAGGGTGAGATTTGTGTTCTCCGTCACTTCAAAGCAGTGCCAGAACAGGTGCTTGATGTATGGCTTTTTAAAATTAGAAATCACCTCCTGATCCATGGGCTGCAGGATACGAGTGATGTTGGGAGATAGGTTAGACAACCTTTATAAACTTGAACTCTTCGAGGAGTTCATCTTCAAGGTTTGGTGGGTGAGCAGGAGCCTTGTCGAGGATGAGGAGGGCTTGCATGGTTAGGTTGTTTTCCTGTAGATATTTCTTAACAGAAGGGCCGAAAACTAGGTTTACCCACTCCACAAAGAACTGCCTGGTGACCCATGCCTTCAGGTTTGCCCTCCACATAACTTGCAGTTTATCTTTTAAAATATTATGTGACTTAAAGACTCTGGGGTTTTCCGAATGGTATATGAGCAGAGGCTTGATCTTGCAGTAGCCACTCGCATTGGCGCACAGTGCGAGAGTTAGCCTATCCTTCATGGGTTTGTGGCCTGGCATCGCCTTCTCCTTTGCCCTTATGTAAGCCTATTTGGCATCTTCTTCCAGAAAAGCCCTGTGTCGTCACAGTTGAAGACTTGCTGGGGGATATATCCTTTGGCTTCTTTCAGTTCGGAAAAAGTTTTGAGGTAATCCTCAGCTGCCTTCACATCCGAACTTGCTGCCTCACCATGCCTGATGATGGAGTGAATGCTGGACCTTTTCTTCAAGTTATCAAACCAGCCTCTTCTGGCTTTAAATGAGTCTTTCGATGCTTCATCCGTGGAAGTGAGCGGAGTCTGCTCCAGCAAATCACTGTAAATCGTTTGCGCCTTCTCTCATATGATGCCCTGTGTTAATGTATCTTCTTTAAGCTGCTTCTCTGTCACCCACACCATCAGTAGATTTTCCATCTTTTCATGGAGAGAGCTACGGAGCTTAGAAATTATTGTAAAGCCCTTAGCTTGCATTTATCGACTCCTTCTGTTTAAGCACAGTGCATATTGTTGAAGTACTATGCCCGTACTGCCTCGCCAAGTCAGCCACTCGCACACCTTGCTCTTATTTTTTTATGATTTCACACTTTAATTCATCATCCTCTTCTGAGCACTGAGCTTTCTACTCGCTTTCTTTGGACCCATGGTTATAAAAAGAAATGTGATAAAGCATGTAAATGCACAAAAGATGCTTGGACAACGAGGTAAACAAGCACACTGACTGAGGCGTGGGAAACTAGAGACGCTCGAGTCGCAGTAAACTGGTGGGTTGTGTGCAGCCGGCCGATCCTTGCGATTACTCGTATCTTAAATGTTGCTTGTATTTCAAAGCAAAAAATCGCTCGCTCGACGGCTCATATCTCAAAAATCTCATATGTTAGGGCACTCGTATCTTGAGGTATCACTGTATTTAAATCCCCAAATATTTTATCAATACAAAGGAGGCAAAAACATAAAAGGGTCCTGCCCGACAACAGCCAATCAATGATACTCTATCATCATGGATGTTTCCCTCTCCTTCTCTCTTTCTCTCATTTCCTTCCTCTCTGAAATCAATATATATATATTGATCCTGAATTGACTTTTAAAAGAGGGAGTTTATATATATATAAAGAATATTTATATAAAGGATCCTGAGTTGACTTTTAAAAGAGGGAGTTTCCCCCAAGATAAAACTAGAAAGAATAACTGCTCAAAGGGGAGCAGATAGAAATGATTCATAGGAATGGGGAATAGAAATATAACCCTGGCCCTTTGGCCCATGTGGGTTAGAGCGTCAGCCTACTGCATTGAGGGGTCATAGGTTTGATTCCCAGTCAAGGGCACATACCTGGGTTTTAGGTTTGATTCCCAGCCTGGGTTGGGGCACATGTAGAAGGCAATCAATCAATGTGTCTCTCTCACATCAATCTCTCTCTGTGTCTCTCTTTCCCTCCCTCTCTCTTTCTACTCTCTCTGAAAAGCAATGGAAAAAATATCCTTGGGTGACGATTAACAACTACGAAAAAGAAGAAAAAGAAATATAAAGTAAGTTAAATTTGATATGCAACTTGAATACATGGCTCAAAACTATTGGGCCTGCTGCACCAGTGCAAGACCCTCCCCAAAGAAAGATCAATCTTAGCCTTGAGGTGACTCTTGCCTCCCCAGGGGACATTTGCGGATGTCACAGTGAGGTTGCTACTGCTATCTGGTGAGAAGACCAGGGATGCTGCTAGCTACCCTGCAATGCCAAGGTCAGTCCTCACAACAGGGTTATCTGGCCTCAAATGTCAAAGTCCCAAGGTCAAAACCCCCAGTCTACAGGAAATCCCAGGTGTATAGAAAGAAAAGAGCCTATCATAAGGGGGCACTTGTGAAAAAAAGAAACAAACAAAAAAACAAAAGCTAACCATGCCGCTTGCTTTCCCTCCTGGCCAGGTGGTGGCATTACCCAAGTGTCTGGAGTCAGCCTCCTTCTGATAGTTCTGTGTTCTCTCTAAATTCATGGCCTGTACCCCAGCTCAAAAGATTCCTCACTCACCACAGGAAGCAGCTGTGACCTGCGTTGTCGAGGCCACAGTTCCAAAGTTTTCAAATATAAAGAACTCTTTTTAACCTCAAGCACTTTTATGGGCCTTTCACCTTAGGTGTTGTACTTTTAGCTTCTGTTGGCTCAAGAAACTGTCTTATTTCCAGTACTACTTTTAAAACAATTGTGAAAGAATTATTTTTATTGCCATAGCTGGTTTGGCTCAGGGGATAGAGTGTTGGCCTGCGAATTGGGGGATCCCGGGTTCAATTCCGGTCAGGGGCACAACCCAGTTTGGGAGTGTGCAGGAGGCAGCTGATCTATGTTTCTCTCTCATTGATGTTTCTCTCTATCTCTCTCCCTTCCTCTCTGTGAAAAATCAATAAAATATATATATTTTAAAAATAATTCTTTTTATTAATAGCACTACATCTAATGTAACAAGATAGTATTAACCATTAGTGGAATTTTTCCTGTTGTTCTGAAGTTGCTGCTAAGGCCCAAAGCTGAGGGAAAGGATTTTAATGCCCATATTACAAGTTCAGAGATATGACCTTTGAGACTCCAAAGGTACAGCCACCTCCCCTCAGGGCTGACTTTAGGGTTAATTGTTTAGGAAAATCACCATCTCTACATCTCCACCATCACCATCATTCCATCACCTCCATCACTCCTTCACTGCCACTTCCTCCTCCACCACCTCAGCTGCCACCACCACCACAACCACTGCCACCACCACTGCACTCACCCAGCATCACCCTCCACTACCACTGCCACTGCCGCCATTACTACCACCACCGTGGAGAGAGGAAGTAACCTTTTGGGGTGATGCAGCGTGTTTTTAATGTTTTTATTAATTTCAGAGAGGTAGAGGGTGGTAGAAGTGTCCATGAGAGAGAAACATTGTTCAGCTGCCTCCTGCATGCCCTCCCACTGGGGATGGAACCTGAAACCTGGGCATGTGGCCTGACCAGAATCAAACCGAAACCTCCTGGTGATGCTCAACTGAGCCACATTGGCCACGCAACACAGCAGTTTAAAGAGAGGCCCGTTATTTTCCTTTTCTGTCCCTTTATGAAAAAGTGTGTTCTCTCCTCCATAGCCAGGAAAGGGAGGCCCAGAGAATACCTCCTAGTGACTGGGGTACCTATAGGCCCGAGACTGAACTTTCAATTTTTATTTAGAGGACATTTCCTCTATCTTCTAGAATTGAGGTAGGTTGACCAGTAGAGTTTGCCAGGAAAAGAGGGGGCCAGGAGCATTCCTACTGTAAGCCCCTAGTTCTGGAAGTTGGATCTCACAGAGCCCTTGAGCTCATTATGGAAGTAGATGAGCAGTTGAGGTGGTGCACACATCACCTTGGAGACCAAGAGGTGCCATGCAGAGGGTTATGGTGGAGTTAGCCAGGAAGTGTGGTCAGATCCTGGTAAAGACCAACAGTGCCCCGGTAGATGCTGGGAAATGAGTCTCTTGCAAGGTCAATCACACAGCCCCTCCTCCTACGTGAGCCAATGCAGGCTGGAGGATGTAGAGGACAAATGGTGTGAGAGAATATCCTTGCTTCCCTTGTAATTATAGTTCATTGACCTATAATTAGAGCAAAAAAAGGGCTTTCAATCCAACATGACAGTGAAGTTTTAAAAGGAATAAGATAGAGTCTAAAGTTCAGGTGATGGTTTTTGTAAGGAATTTGATCAATTATAAAATCCAGCTGAAATTCTACTAAGGATATGTTTCCTGGTGTCAAAGGTCATGTGGCCAGGTTGGGGACAATTATTAGAAACAATGAGACCATTATTAGTTATCCCATGATGAACTGGGGCAGATAGTGCCAGGCACTGCATGCCTTCCCAGGCCTGGGCTCATCTCACTCCCACACCAGCTTGTGTGGTCAGCATGCTCACTACTCTCATCATTGTTTTGCTGAAGAAATTGAGACTCATACCAAGGCCACATAGCAAATTAATGACAGGGTTAGGGTTCAAGCTCAGTGACTTGAAAATCTCATATTGTAGCCAGGACCTTGGCTTCTTCCAAAGGTCTTCTTCATCACCACAGCGAAAACTGGGCCACACTGTTATGCAAGCAGAATTATACAGGCTGTAGTCTCAGCTGGGAAGAAACATCTCTCCACATTTCTGACAACTAAAATTAATTTCTTTGTTAGGTTCCTAATCCTGGTAGAAACAAAATTGTTCCCATTTAGAATTTCTCTGACTTCAAGTCCCAAGGCAGGGGAGGGGCTGCAGGCTCCAGGAGGCTTTCAGGGCTTGTACATGCTCCCGTCAGCTTGAGGCATCCTGGGCTCCTCTGCCAAAACTCCCTGATTACCCATCTCATCAGCTGGCCCTGGGGGCTTCCTCATCACTCCTCCCCTACCCCCCACCCCTGCCCTGGAGTCAGATTAGTTAGCATGTGACTGGGGCAAGTTACTTAACTCCACTTCCTAATCTGTCAAATCAACAGTCACACAGTGTTTGAGAGGATTTGAGAAGAGAATGTTGTGACATCATAAATGCTTGACTGAAGTTAACTGTCATCACTGACGGGTCAAAGGGAGAAAAATGATAACTCTCATTAATCAAGTCTTTTTCTTATACTTGGACAAGAGCTTTGAAATTCAAAATGCCAAAATTTAGCCCATTTATTCCCAGGATTCTGTAGCATCCTTTCTTTTCTTAGACAATAGAGCCAAATTGTCTGGCTTCACAAATTAGAACGTTTGGAGATGGGCTGCGGTTAATATGGAAAATCTCACCTTCACCAATCTTAGGCAGTTCTGTTTGATTTACTCAGAGCTCCTGCAATCACTCTGCAGTTTCCACCCCATCCTCCCCACCCACACTCCATCCCTGGAATATACAACTACTACACAGCTCACAGAATTTTGATCTTCCAGCCACACCCATGACTTTTGAAAACCAAGAAAAGCAGATTCTGTTCTGAGCCACCATCCATTTTTTTTTTAACAAAAATGTAGATTTGTTCATAATTGCTGACATGTGAGTTTTCCACTCTACAGAGAGATACATACAGATTGGAATGAAATTCTGACATGCAAATTTCTTAGCCTCATGCCTCACATGTAGACACATTGCTCCCGTAATCAAATCTGCATGGTTTACACTATGGAAAACTTAAAATACATAAAGTAAATGTTGCAGGACCCAACAACTATGCCCTATGCCAGCCATTTCGGCTTTGTCCATCCCTACCTGTATGCTTTGAAGCAAATCTCAGAAATCATATTATTTCACCTGTAAATATCAGTATGTTTCTAAAGCCTTGGAATGCTCTTTTATTTATTTATTTTAAATATATTTTTATTGGTTTCAGAGAGGAAGGGAGAGTGTGTGTGATAGAACCACCCATGATGAGAGAGAAGCATTGATTGGATGCTTCCTGTATCTCTCCCTGCCACCTCCCCGCATCCCACTGGGGATTGAGCCTGCAACCTGGGCATGTGTCCTGACTGGAATCAAACCCATAGGCCAACACTTTATCCACTTAGTCAAACTGGCTAGGGCCTCAAAATGCTCTTTTAAAACATTTAAAAGAGAATAAAACTATTATCTGATAAAACTATTATCACAACTTTAAAAAATTTAGGATGACTCCTTAATATCATAAAAAAGTCTATCAGTACTCAAAATTTATAGCAGTCTTCAATTAATACACCAGGGCTGGGGTGTGTGTGTCTAGTGGACGTGGGGCCCTATGGTGTCACGAGAAAAAGCATTTTTTGGAACCCACAACAGAGGAGGAAGTCTGGTGGTAACATTTATTTGGGTGCTTGAAGCAAAATCATAAGGGTCCCCCTTCTGGATGCCCAAGGCTTCATCTCTGTCCCTCCCACTGTGGAACATCGGGGCGAGAAATAGGGCCAATGTCCAGAGTCCCTGTGCCTGGCCCAGCCCAGCACCTGCTAGCTTAGCTCGGTTCTAGGCTGCGGCAGCATCCAGACTCCTGCCTGGGCCTGTGTTTGGAGTCCACACCCCACACCATGTGGCTGGTGAGAACCAATGCTATGTACAAAGTACATGTGCAAGAACAGAACAAGCCAGGTCCCAGAGAGAGAGGCAGCGGGGTGGGGGTGTGGGTGGGGAAGGGAGCCCACGGTCACGTGCAGCTGGGCTCATATTGTCTTAGGAAGAACCAGAAGCTTTTTCAAAATAAACAATCAACTGTGCAAGCTTTCAGAGCATCTGATGGGCCCATCCCTGTAGCCAGTGGTCCCCTTCCCAGGTCACACTGAAGGCCTTTATGGTCAACTCTCCCCAAACTCCACCCCAGGCCCTGTGATTCCACTGTGTCTGCTCCCCCTCCCTCAGTCGGACAATCCTGTGCAGGGGAGAGGGAGAGAGGGATGAGATGTGTGGGAGGTGTTAATCCTTGGAGGTCAATGCTGGGATCCCCTGGAGTGAAGCTAAGCTTCCTGGTGAAGCAAATGGATCCTGCTCCTCAGCTGATTATCCTTAACATCTGAGTCATTCTGTCCCTCTTTCCCATCACATGCGCTGACACTGCACCTGGTACCCTATTGCAGCCCTGAGCTATCACCCACCTGCTCCTTCCTAACAGAGTCCTAGCCAGCCCGGCTTACCTCTGTCAAGTGGCCAGCATCCCAGGCTTCCTTGAAGAAGCTGAGAGCGCCCAGCGAGGAGGGGCGCGCCTGCTCCCCGTGGGCGTCTGCTGCAGCACCTGTATGGGCGCTGGGACAGCTCGGGGCTTTCATGCGCACTAGCGCCCTCCTGCGGTATGCTGCCGGTACCCTGCACGGATTGCAAGCACCAGACTTGTTCGTTTCTTTTAAAGGTTTAGCAAACAGTTGGAGATGCATCCAGCGGAGAAGTTGCCCAAGGCATTTTATTATGATTTAATCTGGTTCCAATGTGGGAGCGAGAGCAGCGAGAGGCCCTGAGCCTCGGGACAGCTCCCTGTCTGGCTCATTAAGGGCTGCGGTTTAGATTTGTGGCTGGTAAGGCGTTCCTTAGATACCTGCTCGCGTGCTAGGAGTAAGACTGGAGTGACACTTTTTACTTGAAAAAGTGTGTGCGTGTGAGAACTATTCCCCAACAGACCTCTGGGCTCTGCCCCGCTCCTGGGCCTACCCCAGATCTTCCCAGTCTCAGCCAGGGGACGTCGGAGGGTCCTCAGAGGCGAGTCCCAGGTGCCTAGTTCATTACCAGGGCCCCTGTCCCTCCTCTCCCCTCAGTACAGGGAACTAACTCATTGTGGGAACCCCCCAGTTCCAGTCAAGCATGACAGTTGGTTACCTTACCACCCAGATAAACCCTGGGACTCCATCCCAGGTGCAGGCCTGGCGCAGGGAACCTGGCACCACATCTTTCCTGGGGACGGGCCGCAGCCTCTGGAGAGGGTGATGTGGTTTTCACCAAATCCATAATTGTTGTTTTACAAAAGACTATGTATCATTTGTCTTTTTTTTTTTTTGAGTTCATATGTTACATGTTAAGTCTCACTTTATCTCAATTCCAAATTCTTAGGAAAGACCTCTCAATTGGCTCACCTTAGGAAAAATTCCCACCTCTGGAGCAATCAATTGTGCCCAAGAGAGGAGATAATGCCCCACAAACAAGGCCACTTTAATACAGCACAACCATATGGAGAGGGAGTAGTTCAAGAGAAAGAAGGAGCATCGGTTTGCAAACCCTATCGACATGCCAGAGGGGTCCATTGTAATCAATTCCTTTTACCAAATCCCATGTTCACACTACTCTCCTACTTTGCATTGGTGCCACTATGAAGGCCACTTTTTTTTTTTTTTTTTTTGAGATACAGTATACTTTGTAAATTTCCCTGCTTCATGATTTTGGGTAGGGAGGAAACCCCTTAGTAACTCTCTGCTTTGGGGTTTGTGCAAAGCAGAAAATAGAAGCTGCTGGGAATGAACAGTTATTTCTGTCCTTTGTAAAAACCCGACTTCCTTATTGAGATGATGCTGCCTAGCCTGGAGATGGCTGGGATTCAACAGCTTTAAAAGAAACTAAAATAGAAATAGCAATTGTACTGTCATATTGGTCTAAAAACTACAGCTGAGACCGGTTTGGCTCAGTGGATAGAGCGTAGGCTTGCAGACTGAAGGGTCCCAGGTTCGATTTCGGTCGGGGGCATGTGCCTTGCTTGCAGGCACATCTCCACTGTGGGGTGTGCAGGAGGTGGCTGATCAATGTCTCTCTCTCATCAATGTTTCTGACTTTCTATCTCTCTCCCTTCCTCTCTGTAAAAAATCAATAAAATATATTTTAAAAAAAACTACATTTTTTTTTAAGTCTTCTTGGCAGGTTGGCATTTAAGCTGAGTCAGTCTTAAAGGACAGACCTGAGCTATCCAGGTGAGAGAAGGGAATGCAGAATGTTCCACTCAAAGGAACAAGCATTTGAGGCAATATATTTTTGGGAGCATCTGTATTCTGGAATAGTTGCAGAGTAGACCGCAAGGTAGAGGAGTAGCAGATATGACAGGGAAAATACACTGGAGAGGGGCAGGATAACTGAATTCTGGATGATTCCTGAGAATGTGAATTGTATTTTCTGGGCAGTGGAAGCCATTGAAGAAGTTGTAGGATCATATTGGTAGCTTCAAACCTCCCTCTGTGAGAAAAATACTGGAGAAGAAACTTTTAGGTGATTCCACAGCTGTGAATTGGCAGCCTGGCAAAAGTCCTGAATAGCCTTGAATTTACAGCTTGGAGGAAGATCCTTCCTGGTAGACAGAATAGTAAATATAAGGTTCCAAGCATGTTCTAAGAGAAGGAGGCAACATGTTGAGGTGTAAATTTGGAATGGTTGGAGTGTGGGAATTCGGGCATTCTTGAATATTTTTAGCTGAAAATCTTCAGGAAAAATGATTTTAAAGTTGGCTGCCACTTAGGGAAAACATTTTTTTTTAATAGACACGCATGGCTACTTGCATCTACAGATGTTTAGTGTTTAATAATGGGTAAGCATAAAGCCCTAGAGATGACATGCAAGCCTCAAATTGTGTTTCAGCTCCAGGCCCAGAGAAGCAGCAACGTCAGGCTGGGTGACCCCATGGCTGACATCAGGCCATTTTTCTTTTTTTAAAGTACATAACAAAAATGTGTTTTTAACAAGTAGCAAATATTTGTTATATAGTTTTTAAAGGTTCATTTCCACTTGAATTTTTTAAAATGGAGAAAATAAGCTAGGTGTTAAAATTTTTATGGTGATTTAGAGCAATGGTTGTCAAAATTTTTAGGCCTCCACATCTTTTATGATGGGACCTACATGGCTCCTCCAGTTACAAGTAGAAGCAGGTGGAGCGGCTGTGACTGCACAGGCACAGGGCCCTCTCAGCCCCAGTTTCCCAGCCCGGGAACCAGGCACTCCCGGACCTGAGCATTCCTGTCACAGAGGATTGTTTACCGCATGACAAAACATCATTAACTTTTACTTTAAAACATATTATTAAATAAAAAGAGGAGGTTAAAACAAAAAACAAAAAACAAAAAAACAGCAGCACACTGCTACCTTGATTTTGTGGAGAAAAATAATGACATCAGTACACATTCATATATATAGAAAAAAGACTAGAGGGAAATACACCAACAATATTCCTGCTGGGCATCTCGAGGCCTAGGTCCCCAGTATGTTTGTACTCTTTTCTCTGCCAATGCTGTATTACCTCCATTTTAAGCATAAATTATTTTTAGGCAAATAAAGGACTGGTTTGGCTCAGTGGATAGACCATCGACATGTACCTCGGTCGCAAGCTCAATCCCTAGCCGCGGTCAGGGCACATGCAGGAGACAACCAGTCCTTGTGTCTCTCACACCAATGTTTCTCTCTGTCTCTCCCCCAAACTTCTACTCTCTCAAAAAAAGAAATCAGTGGAAAAATACTCTTGGGTGAAGATTAACAAAAAAAATTTAAGCTACTGACATGTGTTTTAAAAGTACAACACATGATTTTAAGGAGGGGAAAGAGCAGAAAAAATGACTCCAACGTCATATGTATCCGTTGTTACAGGTGCTGGTCTGCAGAGCAGGATAGGTTTGGCCCTGAAGACGCCCGGCTCAGTGGCCACTTGGGGTCCGTGTTCCGGGGATTGGGCCCATGAAAACACCACAGCAAAGGCACCTCTCCAGTCCTCGGCCCGGGAGGTGTGTCTGTGCCCAGCCTCGGAGTCACCTATGTTGTTTCTTAAAATTGGGTTCCCGGTCCCACTCTGATTCAGGAGGCCCTAACTCTAGATCAGCCCATTTAGCCATGCCACTTCTGGAAAGTTCCACAGCTTTTCCTGGGAGAAAGAATAGTATTGAATTCTCCATTCACCTTCTCTGCCCTGCCTGCTCCTCTGTACACACACCTTCCCCGTTTGGGCTGCCTCCACTTGTGCCAGGACTGCCCTGGGACATCTAGGAGAGGCTTCTCAGACTATGGGCTTCCCATCATTGCCTTCTCTCCTTGGCTATCAGAAACCAGCAGCTACCTGGTTCCGGTGTAATTCTCTTCCTTGTTTAAAAGTATTTGTTGCAAACTATCCTAAGCAATTTGGTTATTCCCAGCACAGGTGTTTGATGGTGGCTCCTCATCTTCCTATAGTTAGAAGTCTGGTGGCTTCTGATTTCCACACTGACCTCCCCCTGGCCAGATGCTATGTCACCAAGAGAGCCCGTCTCAGATCGAATTCCACCAACAAGGAGACACCATTAGTGCAGCCTTCCCTGTGAGCTGATGGGACAGCTCTGTCTGCTAAGGTGGGGGCCGGGAAGCAGGGGTGCCTTGGAGAGAATCAGAAGCTGGTCTCACTTGATTCATTGCAAAGTTCAGACACCATGAGATGTCACTGGTCAGCTCCTTTGTTGAATGCCACTATTTGCATCAAAGAAAACCCATTTTATATATATATATATTTAATATATTCCAGAATTTTATAATTCTTTTTTTAAAATTAAATCTTTATTATTCAGATTATTACATTTGTTTCTCTTTTTTTCCCTTCCATAGCACCTCTCCACCCAGCTCCCACCCTTCCCTCTGCCCTTACCTCCCTCCCATTGACCTTATCCATAGGTATATGATTTTTGTCCAGTCTCTCCCTGTACACCCCTCACCCCTTTTCCCCTGAGAATTATCAGTCCACTCCCTTTCTGTGCTCCTGATTCTATTATATTCACCAGTTTATTCTGTTGATCAAATTTTTAATTCACTTAATTTTTAGATTCACTTGTTGATAGATACGTATTTCTTGTTCATAATTTTTTTTATCTTTTACCTTTTTCTTCTTCCTCTTCTAAAAGAGTACCTTTCAGCATTTCATATAATACTGGTTTGGAGTTGATGAACTCCTTTAGCTTTTTCTTCTCTGTGAAGCTCTTTATCTGCCCATCAATTCTGAATGATAGCTTTGCTGGATAGATTATTCTTGGTTGTAGATTCTTGCTATTCATCACTTTGAATATTTCTTGCCACTCCCATCTGGCCTGCATCATTTCTGTTGAGAAATAAGCTGACAGTCGTATGGGTGCTCCCTTGTAGGTAATGAACTGTTTTTCTCTTGCTGCTTTTAATATTCTCTCTTTGTCTTTTGCTCTTGGTATTTTAATTATGATGTGTCTTGGTGTAGTCCTCTTTGGATTTCTTTTATATGGGGTTCTGTGTGCTTCCTGGACTTGTAAGTCTATTTCTTTTACCAGATGTGGGAAG
>PVJN01047493.1:0-15767 GCA_004026805.1 Lasiurus borealis
GCTGCCGTCTCAAAGGCTGGTTCCAAGGCCAGCGCTCCAGCTCCAGCTCCCACCTCCTCCACGACTACACGCTCTGGTAGCAGTTCACACCTGCGTGGCTGGGCCTTTTCCTTTAAAGCCACTGTAGCAACTTACTCTCACTGGGCCGCCTGACAACTCTTGGCCCTGAGGAATTATTGAACCTCATTTTATTTGTCTGTTTATCATTTTTAAAACATATTTTATTGATTTCAGTGAGGGAGAGAGAGAAACATCAGTGATGAGAGAGAATCATCTTTGGCTGCCTCACTGCAAGGGAGAGGTGGGGGCGGGGGGGAGAAGGAAGGGTGTAATCCGCAACCGGGGCATGTGCTAGACTGGGAACAGTGACCTCTTGGTTCATAGGTGGACACTCAACCCTTAGCCACACAGGCTTGGCCAACCTTGTTTTATAAGTGAGAGACCTACAGTTCTGGAGAAGGTGAAATTCTAGAGCGCAAAGCCAGCTGGGGGTAAAGCCAGGACAGGAACCCGTGTCTGTTCAACTGCAAGTCCAGTCTTGTCACTTACAGCAGGGCTGGTGCTGCTGGATGCCCTGGTGCCATCGGGGCAGCAGACATGGGCGTCCTCTGAGCAGCCTGAGGAGGGCTGGGACAGAGCCACCCCTCTGTCCAGACAGCAGCTGTCGGGAAACACCCTGGTCCTCAGCACAACCCTGCTGGTAGGCATTGCCAGTCCCAGCTCACGGATGGCTCAGAGAGGCCAAGTTGCATAGCAAGTAAGTGGGAGAGCTGAGACGCGAACCCAGCTGGGTCTGAGGCAGTGCCGTCCTGTTCAGACTTGGAGGAAGGAACAAAACGGGGCCTTGGCCTGACTCACAGCCCGTGCTCCAGCAGCCACCCTGGGTCTTTGAAGCCATCAAGCAACCCCACTACTCCTCTCTACTCCTCTGGTCGTCTCCTTCCCAGAGGTGATGCTGAAAGGTTTCTTAGCAACAACCTGCTTCTCCTAGCGCTATGCTCAACCTTCTCCTAGCGCTATCCTCCTAGGAGGCTTCAGAAAGAGCTGCCAACCGGGAACAGCTGAGGGTAGAGCCTGGCCCCTCAGGTCTGGCTCTGGACCCCTCACTGCAAGAAGTACTAACAGGCCAATGACAAAATCCTATGTGTGCTCCCTTGATGGGCCTGGGACCCCCAGACCGGCACCTCAAGGAACAGGAGCAGGCCTGGCTGATCCTCTGCAGAAGAAAGCCTGCTAGACCTTCCGAAACACACCTTCTCCAACCTCCTCTTGGCTTCCTGCCCAGAAGGAAAGAATCAGGGTACAGATCCCATAGCAAGGAAGTTCGTGAAATCAGGCGAAGTTCCAAGAAGAAGCTGACAGGATGAGATGGAAAAATGGAAAGTGGACAGTTGTCAAATGTCTACTATTTTCAACTCAACTCCTTTCTGGACTGGAGACCAGGAGGGTTTGAAGCTTGGTGTCTCCAACTGGCAGAGAACCACAGGTCTGAGAAGGCAGATCCACCCCAGAAAGCAAAATGCCACTCGCAGAGGGACCAGGAAAATGGCCATCCGGCTCCCTAAGAAAAGGGCCGCCCAGGGCTGAAGAGAGGTGGGCAGCCCGCCCACCCTCGCAGATGGAGCAGCCCAGGGTGTGCTGGCGAAGGTCTGACCATCACCGTGGCTCCTGCCGGTAGGGGTGAGTGATCTGTAGTGCTCACCATTCCTCATGGTGTAAATGCTTCTGCTGTCACCAATTTCAAGCTGTCACTTGAGGTTACTGAATTACAGGCACCTTTAGCTCTCCTGAGTCAGTACCAGGGGGCAGCCCCACTTCCTACGAATAAACGGGGCACTTTGGGCAGATGGCCCAGGGGGACAGCTGCTGGGAGCCAAACAGATAACTCGGGTGGAAAACCATCTTTCTCACTCCTCGTTCTTGGATCTCACGTTCACCCAGTGAATGCGCTTGTTGGCCACGGTAAGTGTTATTTTCCTCACTCCAGTTGGGATACAGGAATGGACAACAGTAAGTGCATTTCATTTATGAAGCTAGAGGAACATAGTACACTCAGGGTACCTGAGAAAACTCAGATAAAATATTGTTTTCTGAGGGTGACATTTCCATTTTTTAGATCGCATTGGCTTTGTCCTGATTATAAACATACCATGCTCTTCTAGAATAATGAGAAAAAAAAGAAAAGAAAATGTGACCATAACCCACCTAGAAATAATCAGTCATTACTAGAAATTTCTCATATTTTCTGCTGAGTCCCAATGTGTGTGATATTTTTTTCAAAATTGTAAATCCAAGCAATTTTAGAGTGAATTTGTATCTTGAAAGTAAGCCTTCCGCCAGCCTCTCCCTACGCCCCAGTCCTCTGCCCCAAGACAGCCAGTCTCTCCAAGGCTTCCGGGTTTGCTGGTTGCTGACAGGCACCTGTTGGAGCCTTCTACAGCATTAACGTGCGTGTTTTTAATGTTTCCGTGATGCTAGAGGATCCATCTATGATGACTATCCAGATTTTTGAAGTTCAATGACAGTTTTTTTCTAACAGCTTTATTGACATGTATTTCACATACCATAAGTCCTCCTACTTAAAGTGTACAATTCAGTGGGGGTTTGTATAGTCATCACAGTCAACTTTAGATTTTTGTCACCCCCGAAAAGGAAATACTTTATATTCCCCCCCCTCCCTTGCAACAACAATCACAGATCTACTTTCTCTCTCTATAGATTTGCCTATTCTGGAAATTTCATATAAGTGAAATCTAACAATATATGTCATGACTGGCTGCTTTCACTTAGCATAATGTTTTCAAGCTGCACCACGTGCGTGTACCTGTACTTCATTCCTTTTTATGGCCCAGTTGCTTCCACTGTACGGAAACACCGCATTTTTACTTAGCCATTCATCAGTTGACGGACAGCCAATACATATTTAAGCCACTGAGTAACTCAGAGGACTTGGATCGCCTCTTTCCTGGCTTCTCTCTGCCTTCCCTCCCTCCCCATATCTTCCTGGATAGAACGTGTCCTTTCTTCCCTCGCTGCTCTACTGTGAGCAGAGTGGCTCTTTCCAGAAGCCTGCCTCTCTTTCGATTGGGCTCTGTGTATGCCCAGGCACCCGGCAGGGATTTGGTCAAGTAGTATCTGATGCCATTATTCTTCCTTCTTCAAAGATTTCAGTGAAGCACCTTTGGGTGCCTCGCCAGGGATTCCCAGCGTTTTAGGGTCCCAGCCTCTGAGCACTGTCTGCTTCAGCTCTTTCTCCCAACCTTGCAAAAGTCCCATCCCATTTTTTTCAAGGACAAGCATACCAAACTTCATTCAACTCTAAGCTTTTTGCACTCCCTTTCCAGGAAAACGTATTCTTGCTTACCCAGCAGAGGCACACCGGCTCTCCCACCAATGGCTGCCGTCCTGTGAGATTTGGAGAAAGTTCCCTCACAAAAGGTACAATCTGCTCTTGCCAGGCACCTCTCCTTGGAATGTCTCCTCCCATTCTTTGAGCAAGCCTCCGGAGGAGGTACTATTCCAACCACATTTCACCGAGGAGGAGGCTGAGGCTCAGAGGTGAAATAATTCCCAAATAAAGTCACAGCCTCAAGCCCATGTTTGTAAAATGAATCATTTCTTCTTTGGGCCTCATATTTGCTTAAGAGCAATAAAAACTTACAGTGGAGTAGAAAGGATTAAGACCTTGTAATGAAAACTATGTACTCTCGTCCCAAGAAAATGCACAAATTTACAACATTTAAAAAAAATCAATTTTAAGAAGTTCGGTTGTGGGGGAGAAATCCTGCAGATCTAAGCTGGAATTGTAAACTGGGTTGGTTGGGTCCAGGAGGAATTAAAAAAAAAAAAACATACAAAAAACAATAGAAAAAAAACTTACTTATAAGCTTGAATCACTAGGTGGCGCTCTCAATCCTGTATGGACTCTGGGTTCCCAGCCAAGGTCTTCTAAGAGATAAGAGTTGGTCTAAACTGCATGGGACTCAACACAGTTTCAGAGATTATTGGTTTAAACAATAACTCTCACCGCCCAGAGGAGGAGCAGCGGGCCAGGGTTGTTCAGCAGCTTGTTCAAGATCACAGGTCTTGGACAAAGCCAGGACTCACCCACATTTCCAAGGTCTGCTGTTTCTGAAATGTATCACATAGGTCCAGGCCTCTGCGCAGAGCACAGTGGACACAATGCAGAAGTCTGTTATGATGCGCCAGGGAGTGAGCTTTTGTGCGTATGAACAGCGTGAAATTGGCTACTGTGCGGTGCTATCTGCAGGAACTGGAGGGCCTATCTGTTCCCCCCATAAACAGGTCCAGGGCTGATGTTTCTTTTTTTAATTCCTCCTGTGGGTGAGGCATCGAGCACATACTATGGCTCCTTAGGGAATTATTTTTCGCTCTTTGAGCCTCAGGTTCTGGGGGTTCCTGAGTGCCAATGAAGCACCAAGAAGGCAGTAGATGCCTAATAATTGGTCATAATGAATACAACCGCACTTCTTGCTCCTGTCAGTTTGACACTTTATTGTGATGCTTGTCAGTTGTCCTCTCTTAGACCCCGATGACTAAATGTACTAGAACTCAGAGTAAAAAGAGAGCGAGGCTGCTCAGAGGGGCTAAGTCCCTAATGGCAACTCCCTCAGGAGCTGGGTTCGGGGCGGGCAGCTTTCCCCGGCCAGGCCTCCGGTACAGCCTTTGCACCTGCGTGGCGGCCGGCCTGGGAAACCACACAGGGTTTCTGACCGGGAGCTGGACACCTCCCTCCCCTGACCGCTCCATCGGGAACCATCGCTTCTGGCCTCACTGGGTGGTGGGTGGTGGGTTTCAGTTCCTGGCGGGATGTCGGACCAGTGGCCTCGGATCCTCCCTGGCTGTTGGCCAGAGGCCACCCGCAGTTCCTTGCCACCGGCCCCGCCACCCACAGGGTGGCTGACGTCATGAAAACGGGAAAACTGATAAGGCAGTAGACAGCGTGTGCTAGCCAGACAATTCAGTCTTATGAGACAATTACACAAGTGACACCCCATTAACGTTGCCTTATTTTTGGGGGTAGAAGCATTTAGGCAAGGGGAAGGGCCTATACAAGGCTGTGAATACCAAGAGGTGGGAATGAATCCCAGGTGCCTTCTTAGAAGCCTCGAGCACTATGGCTATCTGTCAACGTAAAGGGCTGGTCTGCCTGAGATTGCAGCCAGCCCAGCAGCAAACAGAGCTGAGGAGTCGCGTGGGACAGATGCTGATGGCACCACGTAAGCCCCAGATCTACACGCTGAAGTCAGCCACCCTCTGACCTCCCAGGACCCCAACTATAGTTTTCTTCTTTAAAGATTCCAGTTTGTATTGGGCTTTAGTCTCTTGCAACTAAAAGAGCCCGATGAGCATTTTAAAAACTGTGGGCAGATTCTGTGCTTTTCCTGGGACGGAGCTGGGCTCAGGTCCCTAGGAGCCCCGTGTGTGCAGAAAGGGTGCTGGTGGCCTGGCCCGCGCCGGGAGCCCTGCCCTGCAGGAGGTCTGCTCTGGCGGTCGGAGGCCCTGTCTCCAGGGGCCCGTTTCTCTCTGTGAATCTGCTCGGTTTCCCACTGCTGATGGCATGTCTCCTCCTGTATTTCTTTTAACAAACTCCCTGCTGCCTCTGATTTCCAGCCTGCACTAGACTCTTCATGGCCCCTCTGTGCGTCTCCTCCTTTCTGCAGCAGCTCCCACCATCTTCACCTGCCTCTTCTCCTCGTGTACGAGCATAGGTTCAGGAGTGGAACCTGGTGCAGGTGATCCTGTTGAGCCAGGCCAGTTGCGGGTCGTAAGAGAAGCCTGTGGGTTGGTTGTCCGGGGGGTCGGGGTGAACTCACGAGGGCTTTCTCGGGGTTGCGGGCATGGCAACTTGTTCTGCAGCTTGTCTTGTCCAAGACGCAAGGCAAACATTTTTCATCAAGACGGCGGAGATTCTGGCCTAACGGTCCCAGTTTGCAGCACTAACATCTGAATGGATGACGCTTCACTGAGTTTCACCGGATTCGGGAGGCTGGTTTCTATTTCTAGCTCCTTCTGAATAAGCAAGTCCTGTGCAGTAACCAAGAGCTCTCTCTGTCACAAGTGAGGAACAACTTACACAGGCACCCGTCCAAAATGGAATTTGCTGGCTTAGGTATTTGAAAAGTCCAAGGGTAAGTCTTGCTTCGTGCTTGGCTCCATGCAGAGGTCAATGGCAATGTCATCATACCATAATCTCTCTCTCTCTCTCTCTCTCTCTCTCTCTCTCTCTCTCTCAGCTACTTGCCTCATTGTTGGCTCTACTCTCAGGTACCCTCTTCTGTGTGGTGGCAGGAAGGGCACCAGCAGCTCCAGGCAGACATCCTCTCTCCTCAGCCACTGGCTGAAGAGAGACTCTCTCTTCCCATGGTTCCAACCCAGGTCCCAGAACTGAGCCTCAGTGGCCTGGCTTGGTTCACCTGTACATGCCTGAACCGATGGCTAGGCCGGAGGGATGCAATGCTTTGATTGGCCAGCCTCAGGTCACATGACCACCCCTGGCCCCTCCCAATCACATGAACTAAGTGATAGAGGGTAGTTCCCCAAAGGAAAAGTGGGGTGCAAGTAAGTGGAGAAAGAGAAATGGACCCTGGCCAAAGCAACACCAGTGTTTACGCCCATTAATCTGTTCGTTTCTGTTTCCCAGTCTCAAAGGATGTGCTGTTTGCAAAGTAATTCTGCAAATAATCTCTGAGCTTACATACGTTCTTTTGCTTGTGACTTCCAAACTTTACTTAAAAAAAATTAAAGTGAGACTCACATCCCACAGAACTAACGGTTTTAAAGTGAACAGCTCTCTAACATTTAGTGCACTCGCCACGGTGTACAACCACCTCCTCGGCCAGTTCCGGGCATTGTCATCACCTCACGGAAAGCCCCAGGGCCACTGAGCAGTCCCTCCTTCTTCCCTCCTCCTTTCACGCCTGGAAACCACCGATCTGCGTTCTGTGCGTACGAATTTACCGACCGGCCATTTTGTAGAAATCAAAATAGGTGGCCTTTTGCGTCTGGCTCCTTTCACTGAACACAGCCTTTTCCAGGTTCACTCACGCTGTAGCCTGTGTCAGAACCTCATTCCGTGGGGTGGGCTGGGCAACATTCCATGTGCGTGTATGCTAGAATATGCTTGGTTTTTTTTTTTTATTTCTTATGATTAATGGTGGTAAAATACACAGAACACAAAACACCATCTTTCCCAGCTGGTGTGGCTCAATGGTTGGAAGTCAATCTATGAACCAGGAGGCCACAGTTGAATTCACAGTCAGGGCACATGCCTGGGTTTTAGAGTCCATCCCCAGTACAGGCAAGCAGGAGGCAGCCAATCGATGATTCTCTCATCTATGTTTCTCTTTCACTCTCCCTTCCTCTCTGAAATCAGTAATATATATACTATCTTAACCATTTTCAAGTGGGTAGCTCTGTGGCATTAAATACATTGAGGCCTTTTTCATTTTGCAAAACTGAAACCTTTTACTCATTAAACAACAACTCCCCATTCCCTCCTCCCCACCCAGGCTCTGGCAACCACCATTCTACTTTCATCCCTAGGAACTTGACTATTTTAGATACTTCATATCAGGGGATCTCACAGTATGTGTCCTTTTGTGACCAGCTTATTTCACTTAGCATAATGTCTTCAAGGTTCGTCCATGTTGTAGCATGTAACAGGATTTCTTGGGGGCGACCGGGCTGGAGGGGTGTGGGGGTGTTGGGGTGACTATGCCTGCAGGGATGGGGGGAAGTTGAGGGTGACCAGGCCAGCAAGGGGGGACAGTTAGGTGCAGACAGGCAGGTGAACAGTTAAGAGCTAGTGGTCCCAGATTGTGAGAGGGTGCAGGCTGGGCTGAGGGGACAACCCCTTGCACCGTGCACAAATTTTGTGCACCAGGCCTCTAGTTGTGAATAATGCTGCTGTGGTCATGATGTGCACATATCTTTTCAAGCCTCTGCTTTAAATTCTTTTGGATATACAGTATACCCAGAAGTGGAATTGCTCAATCATATGTTAATTTCATTTTTTCATTTTTAAGAAACTAGAATTTGCTTGTCTTTAAAATTAATTTTCTGCCTCTTTCCTAAAAATATTTTATGCAGAAGATGCCAGTAGAAAAGTAAACTGTTTTTAAAAAATACTTTGAAATCCTTGAGAGGAAAAGCAAAAATCTCAATATAAAAAAATCTAACAAGTGGAAACCTAGAACCATTTTAAAAAATAAATCTTTATTGTTCAGATTATTACAATTGTTCCTCTCCCCCCCCCATAACCCTTCTCCACTCAGTTTCCACCCCACCCTCTGCCCTTATCCCTGCCACACCACTGTCCTCATCCACAGGTGTACGATTTTTGTCCAGTCTCTTTCCACACCCTCATACCCCTTTCTCTCTGAGAATTGTCAGTCCATTCCCTTTCTATGCCCTTGATTCTATTATATTCACCAGTTTATTCTGTTCATCAAATTTTTTAGTCACTTGATTTTTAGATTCACGTGTTGATAAATATGTATTTGCTGTTCATAATTTTTATCTTTACCTTTTTCTTCTTCCTTTTCTTAAAGAATACCTTTAAGCATTTCATATAATACTGGTTTGGCGGTGATGAACTCCTTTAGCTTTTTCTTATCTGTGAAGCTCTTTATCTGACCTTCAATTCTGAATGATAGCTTTGCTGGGTAGAGTAATCTTGGTTGTAGGTTCTTGCTATTCATCACTTTGAATATTTCTTGCCACTCCCATCTGGCCTGCATAGTTTCTGTTGAGAAATTAGCTGACAATTGTATAGGTGCTCCCTTGTAGGTAAGTAACTTTTTTTCTTGCTGCTTTTAATATTCTGTCTTTGTCTTTTGCTCTTGGCATTTTAATTATGATATGTCTTGGTGTGGTCCTCTTTGGATTCCTTTTTTGGGGGGGGTTCTGTGCACTTCCTGAACTTGTAAGTCTATTTCTTTCACCAGGTAGGGGAAGTTTTCAGTCATTATTTCTTTAAATAGGTTTTCAGTATCTTGCTCTCTCTCTTCTTCTGGCACCCCCATAATTCTGATGTTGGTATGCTTGAAGTTGTCCCAGAGACTCCTTACACTATCTTCATATTTTCATATTATTTTTCTTTTTGCTTTTCCAGTGGAGTGTTTTATGCTTCTTTGTATTTCAAATCTTTGATTTGATTCTTGAGATCCTCTAGTCTGCTGTTGGATATCTGTATATTATTTTTTTATTTCAGTCAGTGAATGCTTAATTTTTAGTTTGTCCTTTTTCATATCCTTAAGGATCTCGCTAAATTTATCCATCTTTTCTAGGAAGTTCTTGAAAAACCTTATAGCTGTGATTTTAAACTCTATATCAGTCATTTGCTTTCTTCCATTTCTTTCATTTGTGACCTATTTTTTTGTCTCTGCATTTTAGCTGCTTCCCTGAGTTGATAGAGTAGCTTTTTTTAAAAATATATTTTATTGATTTTTTACAGAGAGGAGGGGAGAGGGATAGAATCAGAAACATCGATGAGAGAGAGTCATGGATCAGCCGCATCCTGCACACCTCCTACCGGGGATGTGCCTGCAACCAAGAAACATGCCCTCAACTGGAATCGAACCTGGGATCTTTTAGTCTGCAGGTTAACACTCTATCCACGGAGCCAAACCAATTTCAGCTGATAGAGTAGCTTTGTGTGCTGGTGTCCTATAGTCCCCAGTGGCTCAGCCTCCCTAGTTACTTGAGGTGGACACTCTTGGTGCACCCTTTTGTGGGCTGTGTGCACAGTCTTGTTGTAGTTAAACCTTGATTGTTGTTGGTATCATTGGGAGGAATTGACCTCTAGGCCAATTGGCTGTGAGGATCAGCTGTGTCTATGATGGGAGAACTTCTGTGCTGGAGACACGCATGTGAGATAGTCCTTGCTTCAGTGGGCTTTGGTGTTCACTGAGTGTGTCCCTTATGGATTTGAGAAGTTGTAATTTGGGTGGTCCCACTCTGACCCCTGGGTATACTGGTTTTTGGATCTCCAAGGAGGTGCTAATTTAGCCTCTGCCTGAGGCCATTCAGCAGGAGCTACAGAGAGATCTGCAGATTCTTCTTCTTTGTTTGGGTTTGGAGGTGCCCAGATGAGGCCCAGCTGTGAAGCAATGCAAGCTGCTGTGGGAACTTGGGCCTTCTTTTGGTTGTTCTGGATCTCACTGACTCTGCTGTAGCTAAGTTTAAAATTCAAAGGACCAGGCCATTCATATGCAAAAGCTTCTGTGCTCAACTTGGATGGGGTGGAGCAACTAGCAATGGCTTGGTGGGGCGAGATCTCAGGGCAGAGCAAGGAGCAATGGCTTCCCATCAGCCCTACCCTAAGAGGCTCCTGGGTCTCAGTGTCCCACAGTAATCACTGCAAGCACCTCTGAGAGAAAGCTACTCTCAAGTTTCACCCACTGCCAGACAGTCCAGTTTCTTTCCGTAAGAGTCTGGGTCCCCAGAGTCTCACCCAGAACTGGAGTTCAGAGCAGTCAGGAACTTTTGTCTCCCTCCTAATTGTCAAAGCCAGCCATATACTCAGTTGCCAGCCCTCTTCATGCGTGCCTCTGTACTTCTGCCTTCTGCAGCTCCTGTGAGTCTCAGTGTGCTTTTCTTTTCCCTTCTGGTTGTAGAATTTCCACTCAGCCATCCTTCCCATGGTTCTGGATGATGTCCGTTTTGTCTTTTAGTTGTAGTTTTGAAATAGTTGTGCAAGGCAGCAGTGTTCACCTATGCTGCCATCTTGGTTTCTTCTCCCTAGAGACCATTTGGAGGTCAATTTCAAGAACCATGTCTCCATCCAGATCCTTGGCTAAGAGCCAGCGCCTGGGTTCCCTAAAGTCACAAGTACAAGACCCGGCAGGCCTGGACAGCTGCTTCTGAACAGTGGCCACAGGATGGAGCTTTATGTTGTCCAGGCCTCCCGTGAGAAGCACTTTCTCTAGCAGAAGCACGACTCGTAAAACTGGAGGGACGCCATCCCACCAAATAACCACATCAGTGAGTTTCCTCCCCTCGTTTAACAAACAAAAACATCCTGTGGTTTTCCAGGCTCTTGTGTTGGAACCCACCCACAGCAGCACGGACAGAAGCTCCCCGCCCAGACACACACACAAATTACGCCCAGTATATGATGGATGTGTGCCAATGGATAGCATTTCTGTCTTTTATTTCTTTCTAAAAACTGATTTCTAATACATGAACAGTGTTCTGAGTAACCAGTAAATATGGAGCATCCGCGATATGCCAGGAGCCCCTAAGCTCCCTTAAGGTTGGGTTTTACCTGGGTGGGTAGGGCACTCCTTGGTTTCTGGATAAAAATGAGGCTTTCTGCAGACATTTGCCAAGCACCTCGCTGGGAGAGGCTCTCTGTTGGGTGTCCTGCCCAGACCTGCTCCTAACTTTGCAGAGAGCTCTTGCTACAGACCAGAGAGCTCCTTTGGCAAGTCCCTGAGACTTTCTGAACCTCAGTTTTCTCCACTATCAAAGGAGGGGTAAATGAGAAACAGTCAACTCCAACAGCACATGCGGGATTAAATAATTCTCCATGCCACTGTATTGGGCAGTTCTTTAAAAAAAGATGTGGGTCACACATTCTACATCTATTGATTGGAACATGAACATAAAATTTGTGGAGATAGAAATATTTGAAAACAAATGAGAGGGTAGCCCTGGCCAGTGTGACTCAGTTGATTGTGTGTAGTTCCTGTGCAGAAAAAGTGGCAGGTTTGATTCCAGTAGGGCACATGTCCACTAGGGATGTGCAGGAGGCAACCGATAGATGTTTCTCACATTGATGTTTCTCTCTCCCTCTCTAAAACCAATAAAAACAGATTTAAAATAAATAAAATGGGATGATGCTAAGTTTTTAAAAAAGAAAAGAAATGAGAGGATAAATCTGGTTGATCACTAGGTTCCCTTTTGGCTTAACATTGATCAACCACAGAGGTCCCACCCAATGTGGAATTTGGTATCCCAAACTTTAAAGGTGAATGATCTTTGACCCAGTAACTCCACTTCTGGGATTTTATCCTAAGGAGAAAACTCCAAGAAATACTTGTAAGGGAAATGTAAAATGATACATATTGCAGAGATATTTCTAGAACATAACGGTGAAAACACCTTAAATATTGCTAAGTGGGGAATCGTATTGTAAACAAGTGACGATCCACACCATAAAATCCTGTCCAGACATTAAGAATGTTACAGTAGCCTGGCTCAGTGGTTGAGTGCAACCCAAGAACCTGGAGATCATGGTTCGATTCCTGGTCAGGGTACATGCCTGGGTTGCAGGCTTGATCCCCCATGTGGCATGTACAGGACGCAGATAATCAATGATTCTCTCTCATCATTGATGTTTCTATCTCTCCCTGCCTCTCCTTCCCTCTGAAATCAATAAAAATATATATTAGGAAAAAGAATGTTGCAGTAGTTATTTATAGCTATGATGAGAGGAAGTGAAGAAAAGCAAATTACACACCATGTATGTATAATCTGGCCCCATTCATATGGAATACATAATTTCATATATGCATATTCATATTTATATACTAGATATATAAATATCATACTGTATTTCCTTGCATTATACTGCAAGGAAATGCAGTATGATGCTCATTGCTTTGGGTTGTTAGGTTTATTAAAGGTATTTACTTAATTTTATATTCACTTATTGATATTTATGAATCTATGATAATAAAAGCATAATATGCTAATCAGAGCAGACATCCTTCCAGATGTCCTTCTGGATGACCTTCTGGATAAAGCTGGTGCCTGCCAGGAGCCAGAGGAAAGCCAGGGTCCCGGGTGCCAGACGGAAGCCGGTGCCGGCAGCTGGGGGAAGGAAGGCTTACTCTTGCACAAATTCCATGCATTGGTTGTCTCGTTTTTATATAATGGACATGTAATAATAGTAACAGCTTCCCATTGGAGGTGCAGGCTGTGTAGGAAGCACATCTCAGGAGTTTTATTTAATGTTCACAATGATCATTTCAGGGGTATTGGTAAACCCATTTTACAGAGAGGGAAATGGATGCTGAGGCTTAGGATAAGTCGTATACTATATTAGTTTCCTATTGCTGCTGTTACAAGTTACTCAAACTTAGTGACTTAAAATCAACTGAAATTTATTATTATTATACTATAGGCCTGGTGCACAAATTCGTGTATGGGTAGGGTCCTTCGGCCTGCCTAGAGATCTGGGTCATTGGGGCTGTGAGAGGTTGGCTGTGGATGTGCACTGACCACCAGGGGGCAGCTCCTACACTAAGCATCTGCCGCCTAGTGGTCAGTGTGCATCATAGCAACCAGTCGATCAGTCATTCTGTAGCTTAGGCTTTTATATATAGAGATTTTTTAATCCAAAACAGAGGATATTTTCCTATTGATTTTTCAGAGAGAGTGGAAGAGAGAGGAAAAGACAGAGAGAAATAACAATGTGAGAGAGCTGAGACCAGTTTGGCTCAGTGGATAGAATGTCAGCCTGCAGACTGAAGGGTCCCAAGTTCGATTCCGGTCGGGGGCATGTGCCTTGCTGGCAGGCACATCTCCAGTGTGGGGCGTGTAGGAGGTGGCTGATTCTATGTCTCTCTCTCATCGATGTTTCTGACTTTCTATCTCTCTCCCTTCCTCTCTGTAAAAAATCAATAAAATATATTTGAAAACACACACACACACACACAAAAAAAAAAAAAAACAGGCAGAGGGAGGTAGATGTCTGCGGCGGTCTGAAGACTGCAGCTGGGGCACCCATCAGCAGCCGGGGACCCGGGGACCCAGAACTCTGCTCTCCAATCGGCACAGACACGTGGCAGAATCAGGGATCTACAAGCACATGGAAAGTGCCTTGTGTGTTGTACCTGGTCGTGTTGTAGTTTGTGCCTTTCAATCAATGTAGGAGAGAGAACTAGATAACCAGACACCCGGAGAAGAAAGACCATGGATAGAAAAAGAAACAGCCCACATAAGACAGAAAGGCAGGTTTCACCAGAAAAGGAAGTAAACAAAATAGAAGCAGAAATAAGCCTGCCAGAGAAAGAGTTCAGAGAAATGATCATAAGGTGGATGAAAAGAATGGAAGACAAAATCAACAATCTGAGTAAGAGCCAAGAGAAAATGAAGAAGACCCAAGAGGAGATGAAGAAGCAGCAAGAAGAAATGCAGAAGAACCTAGAGGAGGTGCAGAATAATCAAGAAGAAATGAAAAATGACATCACTGCTATAAAGAACTCATTAGAAAGCATCAAAAGTAGACTAGAAGAAGCAGAGGACCGCATCAGTGAGCTAGAAGACACGGTAGGAAAAAATACCCAAGTACAGCAGCTTCTAGAAGAAAAAGTTAAAAAGCAAGAGGAGAGCCTAAGGGAACTTTGGGATAACATGAAACAAAACAACATCCGCATAATTGGGGTTCCAGAAAGAGTGGAAACTGAACAAGGATTAGAGAACGTGTTTGAAGAAATAAAGACAGAAAATTTCCCCAATATAGGCAAGAAAAAACCCACACAGAGCCAAGAAGCTCACAGAGTCCCAAGCAAAATGAACCCCAGCACCAAGGCACATTATAATTAAATTGGCAAACACCAACGACAAAGTAAGAATCTTAAAAGCAACCAGAGAGAAACAGAAAGTTACCTACAAAGGAACCCCCATAAGACTAGCTACTGACTTCTCAACAGAAACTCATCAGGCCAGAAGAGAATGGAATGAAATATACAAAGTCATGCAAAGGAAGGGTCTGAATCCAAGAATACTGTACCCTGCAATACTCTCAATTAAAATTGAAGGTGAAATCAAAAGCTTCACAGACAAAAAAGGACTAAGGTAATATATTACCACCAAACCAGCAATGCAAGAAATGTTAAAGGGTCTGCTGTAATAAAAAGAAAGAGGAAGCGAAGAAGGAACTTGGGGGTAAGGACTAAAACTGGCAACAGATAAGTACTTATCAATAATAACTTTAAATATAAACAAATTAAATGCTCCAATCAAAAGACATAGGGTAACCAATTGGATAAGAAAATATGATCCATATTTCTGCTGTCTGCAAGAAACCCACCTCAGGAAAAGAGATGCACACAGATTGAGGGTGAAGGGATGGAAGATGGTATTTCAGGCAAATGGAAATGAAAAAATGCTGGGATTGCAATACTTATATCTGACAAATTAGATGTCAAAGTGAAGGACATAATAAGAGATAAAGAAGGCCACTTCATAATACTAAAGGGAACAATCCAACAAGAAGAAATCACTCTGGTAAACATATATGGACCCAATATAGGAGCACCTAAATATATACAAAAAACTCCTGGAGGATATTAAGGGAGAGATTAACAGCAATACAATCATAGTAGGAGACTTTAATACCCCACTGTCACCATTGGACAAATCCTCTAAACAAAAACTCAACAAAGAAACATCAATCCTAAAAGACTCACTAGACCAGATGGAATTAATTGACATCTTTAGAACATTTCACCTCAAAGCCACAGAATATACATTCTTCTCCAGTGCACATGGGTCATTTTCAAAGAGAGACTATATGTTGGGTCATAGGAAAAGACTCTTCAAATTCAAGAAGATAGAAATCATATCAAGCATTTTCTCAGACCACAGTGGCATAAAACTGGAAATCAACTATAATAAAAACAATAGAAAGAAATCAAACACATGGAGACTAAACAGCATGCTATTAAACAACGACTGGGTAACCAGAGAGATCAAGGAAGAAATAAAAAACATCATGGCAACAAATGACAATG
>PVJN01047494.1:0-15976 GCA_004026805.1 Lasiurus borealis
ATAAAAAAAGGGAGGATGGAGAGAGGGGGACAGAGAGAGGAGAGAGGGGGGAGAGAAAGAGAGAGGGGAAGAGAGAGGGAGGGGGAGAGAGAAGAGAGGGGGAGAGAGAGGGAGGGAGGGGAAGACAGAGAGAGTGTGAGAGAGAGGAAAGGAGAGAGAGGGGAGAGGGGGAGAGAAAGAGAGAGAGAGAGAGGAGAGAGAGGGAGGGAGGGGGGACAGAGAAAAGAGAGGAGGAAGAGAGAGAGAAGAGGAGAGGAGTAGGAGAAAGGGAGAGAGACTCCTAGACACACAGACCTCACCTGGAACGGCGTCTGTGCAGTTGACCAGAGGAGGCTGGGTGGGGCCCCAGAAGGCTGTGGTCCCCTGACAGGTGGAGCAAACTGACAGCCAAAGGCAGTGTGGGCTTTCCCCGGAGCCCTCGGCATGCTCTGACCCTGCGGGCCTCAGTTTCCCTCTTCCCCCTGAAACTCACGGCGGCCACCCCACGGCTCCTCCTTCCTGACTCAGCCCCACTGCACCCACGATCTGGGCATCCATGAGCTGTGTCCCCCCCAACCCCAGTCCCATTCACCACTGCCATGACATGGGTGAGGCCCCCATGTTAATATATATATATATATATATATATATATATATATATATAATTGATTTATAACAGAGAGGAAGCGAGAGGGAGAGGGAGAAACATGGATCAGCTGCCTGCCACACACCTCCACTGAGCCACACCAGTCAGGGCCCTGAGGCATCTTTGATGCTACCTGCCTGGCTGTGTCCTCTTGAGGAGCCGTGGGCCCCTGGCAGTGTCCAATCCTTCCCCTTCGGAGGGAGGGACCTGGGGGACACAGCACTGCCCACCTCGGCCCCATCAGCCCCGGGTGTAGGCCTCAGGTCCTGCTCTCCCCCTGCCTGAAGCCCCACTTTTAGACCTCCCAATCCTTAACCAGTGTGGCTCAGTGGATAGAGCATTGGTCTGTGGACTGAAGGGTCTCAGGTAGGATTCCAGTCAAGGGCAAGTACCTTGGTTACAGGCACATCCCCAGTTGGGGGACGTGCAGGAGGCAGCTGATCGATGTTTCTCCTTCATTGATGTTTCTAACTCTCCCTCTCCCTTCCTGTCTGTAAAATAATCAATAAAATATTTTAAAAATGTGTCTTGTTAATGTAAAACATCATAGAAACTTGTAGAGAATTTTTGTGAGTTTATGTAGACAATTGCCTGGAAGCAGACCCCCAATGGATTGGCATGATGCTCCGGAGAATGGGTTTCCATCTGTGTTTACACATTGCAATCAAAGGAGGGACATAGGTGGGTGACATGAAATCCATTGGAGATGGACTAGAGAGGCGGGAGCAAGCAAAGCGGGGGGGGGGGGGAAACCCCTGGGATTGGATAAAAGTAAAATGATGGACACACACTTAGATGGGTGCAGGGACAATTAACATAACAATGAGGGGATCTGTGGTTTCTGTCCTGGCACCCAGCTCACTAGGCTGTGCCTGAGGGGTGCGGGGGGGGGGGGGAGGAGTTACAAGGTACCCAGACATTTCAAGGGTGTATTATCCCAGATGCAAAAGGACAAGCGGCCTCCGTGAAGGCAAAGGCTGACCTTGTCAGGGAAGACACCGGCCTAGGAGGTGACCCACCATCCCTGCTTCTCATTCAAGTTTCATTTCAGACCATCCCATGGGGTGACTTCAGGTCTCTGAGTTTGCAAGGCCGCCACACAGGCCTCCTCTGAGCTGGCAGGTCAGCACGTGGCTCCTTTTGTCCACAGCCTGTAAGTGGCTTTGGGGATCCAATGTCCAGCTGACTCCCAGCTTTTGCCTCTTTTGGGTTCGGCAGATGCCTGCCAGTGCAGAGGGAGCCCTGGGTAGGGCCCTGATGTCTCGTTCCTGCAGACACGCATGTCCTCTGTAAGATGCCAGTTGGAGATACCACTGGGCACGTACACTGTCCCTTTAGTCTGAGGCCAGAGCTTTAGAGGGAGGAGAAGCATTGGAACCTGAAGGCTCCCTCTCATCCAAGAAACTTGGGGATGCACCCAGCCCCTGTCAGTAAACAGGTCATCTGGGCTGGAGACCCGCTGCTTTCTCTCTCTTTCCCCGCCACCCAACTCTCTCTTCTTGCCCATTTCTAGGGGTTCCCTTGGCTCTTTGGGGGAAATAGTGAGGTGCGATTCCCCCAACAAGTCCTGGGGACCATGCACACACGGATGACACAGATCTCCAGGCCTCTATCTGCCCATCCCCCTGCCTGGCCCTGGTCCAGGCCCTGGGAGTGGGGTGGGTGGGCGTGTTGGGAGATAAGCAGATGGGACAAGAAATTTACCGCTGGCAGAGGAGGGTCAGCCTGAAGTCGGAGCAAGGAAAGGTGGAGGGGTCAGGAGGGAGGGTGAGGCTTCTCCTAAGGAAGAGGCTCTTGATGGGCCTGGGGCATGGAAAGGGCTTCAAACCCAGAGGTCAGAAGTCAAGGACTCCCCGATTGGGGGGGGGGGGGCATGGTCCAAACAAAGCCACATCTGGGGAAAAGTGAATTAGGACTGGGGTTCAGTCAGTAGGTGAGACCACACCAAGGAGCTCTGGCTGGTGTGGCTCAATAGGTAAAGCGTTGGTCTGCGGACCAAAGGGTCCCTGGTTCCATTTTGGACAAGGGCACATGCATGGGTTGCAGGCTTCATCCCCAGTGTGGAGCGTGCAGGAGGCAGCTGATCCATGATTCTCTCTCATCATGGATGTTTCTCTCTCTCTCCCTCTTCCTTCCTCTCTGACATCAATAAAGAAATCCTATATAATAAAAGCCAAGGTGGCATCAAGTGGGGCCGACATTGACAAAAGATGGCCACCACAAGATGGCTGGCAGGGGAGGGCAGTTGGGGGTGACCTGGCCTGCAGGGAAGGACAGCTGAGGATGACTAGGCCTGCAGGAGGGGGCACTGTGTCCAAGGCAGGAGGGGGGGCCATTAGGATGGCAGGGGAGGACCAGGCCTGGAGGGGAGGAAGTTGGGGGTGACCAGGCCTGCAGGGGAGGGCACTTGGGGGGCGATTGGGCTGGCAGGGAAAGGCAATTAGGTGTCAGTCACGCTGGCAGGCAGGCACACAGTTAGGAGCCAGCAGTCCTGGATTGTGAGAGGGATCCCTGTGGGATCGGGCCTAAACCAGTAGTCACACATCCCCTGAGGGGTCCCAGATTGGAGAGGGTACAGGCTGGGCTGAGGGACACCCCCACCCCTGCACCAATTTCGTGCAGTGGGCCTCTAGCATATGTTTTTAAAGTATTAGAGGAGAAAAAGGTACTGGAAGGAGGCGTGGGAGTTAAGGACGTGGGTTGAGGGTGACATGTACTTGTCACTAGTGAGCAGATACTGAGTTCTGTACATTCTTTTGTTCAACCCACCCCCACTCCAAGAAGGCAGAGGAGCAATGAGGGCTCTTTGCTATGGCAGGTACTGGGGTGCAGAGGGAGCCCTAAGTTACTTGTTCTTGGGGGCAGAGGGTCCTGGAGGTGGGATGTCAGTTCTACAGACCCAGTTGCAGCCCTTTCTCACCCCATCACATCCTGTCTTGTCGCTGGGGGGGGGGGGGGGGGGGGGGGGGGGGGGGGGGGAACCGGGGCATTGAGGGGCCAGGCCAGTGCTGTTCCCCTGGGGATGCCAGTTCATTCTGTCTTGTTTTTCTCATGGGGAGGGTGGGGTGCCGGGAGGAAGAAAGGGAGGCGACCTGGGGCGGGGTGGTGGTGGGGTGATTGAAGGCAGCGGTTTCCCTTAACGACGCCAGCAGATGGGCCTTTTCTGATGGAGAGGAACAATGAGGGAGTGAGGGATCCGGGTGATGTTTATCTTTCCAGCTCTGAGCTTCCCAAGGCTGAGCCTCCCCCCGCCCCCCAGCTCCGGGGTGGGGAGCCTGGGTGTGGTCTCTTCCCACTGTGTCCAAAGCGGGAGGGGAGGCTGGGGGAGGGTAGGGAGGGAGACAGACGGCTCCTCTGGGAAAGGGTGGGGGGTGTGACTTCCTCCCAAATAGGAAATTTATCATCCACACTTATCTCCAGAAGCAGCGGGCCAGAGAGCTGCCCGCCCAGGACTGTACCCTGAAGCTGCCCAGGGAGCCAGGGGAGGGAGTGGGGGCCACAGCCCAGGACCCTGGCTGGAGAGCACACCTCTGCCATGGTGTGTGGAAGGAGGATTCTGCCGGTCAGAGGCCTGCATCGACCTGGAACCTGTGGGGTGGGGGCCCCAGCAGCTCCTCCAAAGGGGGAATTTGGGTCCTGGACTCCAGAGGGTGGATGAGGGAGCCTGGAGGCCTGTGATGAGCATCACAGCCCCTGGAAATTCCAGGGGCTCCACAAATAGCCTAGCGTGTGGGCCGCATTGGCAGGGGTTGGGGGGATGGGAGGGTTGGGGGAGGTGGAAGGGTGGGGGGGGTACATGGGGGTGGGGCACCTCTTACTGCACAGTCCTGGGCAGGAAGGAAGCCGCCCCTACACCCAGAGGTGAACAGTCAAGCATATTAATGAGATCACTTCAGTTTTCCTAAAGGCTTATTTTTTAAAAAACAGATTTTTATTGATGTCAGAGAAGGAGAGAGAGAGAGACAGAAACATCCGTGATGACAGAGAGCCATGGATTGGCTGCCTCCTGCACAACCCCTACTGGGGATGTGCCTACAACCAAGGTACATATGCTTGATTGGAATCAAACGTGGGACCCTTGACGCTCTACAACACCAGCCAGGGCCCTAAACCCTTCTTTTAAAAAACTCTTTTATTGGACATTAAGTTATGCAAACCTCTCTTCTATTTTTCTCCTCATATCTGTCATAGTTCTAAAGCTTTTTTTCCCCTTATGTACACAAACAATTCACTTCTCTGCATCTGTTTGATCGTTGATGCAATGGTAAACTTTAGTCACTGATGTGTAAGGATGAAAGAAATGACAAAACACAGCTAAAGCACTTAAAACAGTTTGCAAACCCTGACCAGTGTGGGTCAGTGGATAGAGCATTGGCCTACAGACTGAAGGGTCTCGGGTTCTATTCCAGTCAAGAGCATGTACCTTGGTTGGGGGCACATCCCCAGTAGGGGGTGTGCAGGAGGCTGCTGATCCATGATTCTCTCTCATCATGGATGTTTCTCTCTCTCTCTTCTTCTACATTCCTCTCTGAAATCAATAAAGAAATATACTTAAAAAAAAAACAGTTTGCAAATGTTCTGGAAAAGTCTTAAGGAGGAAAAGTTTCCATTTTATGTTTCTACCACCTCTGCCATGATTGGCCTGGGGTTTTTATTTATTACTAGAGACCTGGTGCATGAAATTAGTGCATGGGGGTGTGTGTCCTTCAGCCCAGCCTGCTCCCTCTCCAATCTGGGACCCCTTGAGAGATGTCTGACTGGCCATCGGGCCTAAATGGGCAGTCAGACACCCCTCTCACAATCCAGAAATGCTGGCTCCCAAATGCTCACCTGCCTGCCTTCCTGATTACCCATAACCGCTTCTGCCTGCTGGTCTGATCACCCACTAAACACTCCCCTGCCAGCCTGATTGATGCCTAACTGCCCCCCTGCCAGCCTGTTTGCCCATAACTGCTCTCCCCTGCAGGCTTGATCACCCCCAATTGCCCTCCCTTGCAGACCTGGTCCCTGCCAACTGCCCTCCTCTGCTGGCTATCTTGTGGTAGCCATCTTGTGTGCACATGGGGGCAGGATCTTTTGACCACATGAGAACAGTCATCTTGTGTGTTGGAGTGATGGTCAATCTGCATATTACTCTTTCATTAGATAGGATAGAGCCCTGGTGCATGGGTGGGGGCCAGCTGGTTTGCCCTGAAGAGTGTCCCAGATTAGGGTGGGGTTTCCCTTGGGGCATGTGGTGGCCTGGGCGAGGGGCCTGCAGTGGTTTGCAGGCCAGCCATGCCCCCTGGCAACCCAAGCAGAGGCTCTGGTATCTGGGATTTATTTATCTTCTACAATTGAAATTTTGTAGCCTGGAGCGGAGCCAAGCCTTCTGCTCCCACAGCCATTGAAACTTTGAATCTTAAGTGCCAGCCAGGGTGAATGGAAAACTTGGCTTCCTCCATCGCCAGGGGCAACCCAAGCTTTCCTCCTGCTCTCTCTGTGGTCATAGCCATCTTAATTGGGTTAATTTGCATACTTGCTCTGATTGGCTGGTGGGCATGGCTTGTGGGTATAGCGGAGTTAGGGTCAATTTGCATATCACTCTTTTATTAGATAGGATTATTATTTTTTTAAATATATTTTTATTGATTTCAGAAAGAGGAAGAGAGATAGAAACATCTATGATGAGAGAGAATCATGGATTGGCTGCCTCCTGCACACCCTACTGGGGATCGAGCCCACAACCCAGGAATGTGCCTTTGACCAGAATCGAACCCAGGACCCTTCAGTCTGCAGGCCGACGCTCTATCCACTGAGCCAAACCAGCTAGGGCTGACCTAGGGCTTTTAAACATGTATTTTAAATTACAGCTGAGATACAATATTATATCCATTTCAGGTGTACAACATAGAGATCCAATATTTATATACCTCACAGAGTGAGCATCATAACTCATCTGTCATTGTATATAGTTACTATAATATTATTGACTCCTAATCTGTGATTTTTGATAGTTTAATGCTTATTACCATTATTAACTAGAGGCCTGGTGCATGAATTTATGCATGGGTGGGGTCCCTCTGGATGGCCTGCAGGGATTGGGCTAAAACCCACAGTCCAGGGCTGCCTGTATCTCTCTCTCTCTCTCTTTTTTCTAAATATATTTTATTGATTTTTTTTTACAGAGAGGAAGGGAAAGGGATAGAGAATTAGAAGCATTGATGAGAGAGAGACATCGATCAGCTGCCTCCTGCACACCCCCTACTGGGGATGTGCCCGCAGCCAAGGTACATGCCATGACCAAAATCGAACCTGGGACCTTTCAGTCTGAAGACTGACGCTCTACCCACTGAGCCAAGCCAAGGTTTAGGCTTTTTTTTTTTTTTATAAATATATTTTATTGATTTGCCTGTATCTCTTACCTGCTGCTCCCACTCATGCCAGCCAAACTGTGCCTGTTACGTGCTTGCACCCAATCAGTCCTGATTGGGAGAGCCATGAGCCCTGTATCTGGCACCCTCCCAAGGGGAGTGGCCTGCAGGATCGGGCTGAAATGGGCTCTCTGACATCCACCAAGGATTGCAAGAGGGTGCAGGACAGGGTGAGGGACCCCACCAGTGCATGATTGGGCTTAGGAGAGGCCGAGGGAGGGCTCCAGGGCATGTCTAGCCGACTCACTCAGTCCTGATCAGCTGGACCCCAGCAGCAAGCTAACCTACTGGTTGGAGTGTCTGCCCTTTAATGGCCAATGAGCAGTTGAGCAGCCTTAGCATATCATTAGCATATTATGCTTTGATTACTTGTTTGGTTGTTCCACTGTTTGCTCTATTTGCATATTACCCTTTTTTTATATAGGATTTCTTCAAGAATTATTTAGCAGGGCATTATTTTGTCACTACATTCACAGTAATTATTTTACCTTAGTTTAATGTTAAAATGATGTCAGTGTTTCTGTAATATATATATTTTCACAGTTTCTATAATTAGAGGTCTGGTGCATGAAATTTATGCACTTCAGCCCAGCCTTCGCCCTCTCACAGTCCAGGAACCCTCAGGGGCTGTCCGACTGCCAGCTTAGGATATCCTAAGCACTGTTGCCAAGGTGGGAGAAGCTTCTGTCACTGCTGCTGTGCTCACCAGCTGTGAGCCCAGCTTCTGGCTGAGTGGTGCTCCTCCTGTGGGAGGGCACTGACCACCAGGGGGCAGCTCCTGTGTTGAGTGCCTACTTCCTGGTGGTCTATGCACCTCATGGCAATTGGTCATTCTGTTGTTCAGTCAATTTGCATATTAGCTTTTTATTCTATAGGATAAAAAATGTCTTTATTGATATCAAACAGAGAGAGAAAGAAACATCCATGAGAGTGAATTATGGATTGGCTGCCTCCTGCACATCCCCTACTGGGGATCGAGTCTGCAACCCTGGGCATGTGCCCTTGACCAAAATTGAACCCAGGACCTTTCAGTCTGCAGGCTGACACTCTATCCACTGAGCTGCACCAGCCAAGACCATAATAAGTCCTTTTATAATACTGTTTCCCAATGATCAAGCTGTTTAACTTGATTTACAGCCTGACTGCATCACATTTTTGAGTGAAGGTGTCTGAGAGAATCTGTCAGAGCTCACAGCATCTCCCTGTTGCTTTCCATCCTGAGCAGTTACCCATTAAGATTGTATTGGTTCACTAGAAGACGGTGCACAAAATTCATGCATTGGTGGGGGGGGGCAGCCTGGCCTGTGCCCTCCCACAGTGTGGGAGTCTGGTGATCAATAGCCCCAAAGAGATAGGCCAGAGCCACAGGCCCCGCCTCCACTCCACACAAGCAGCTTCAAGCTCCCGCCCACCTCACGTGCATATAGCCCTGCCCACCTGCACATGCCCTTCTGGTTTTTGCTTGTTATGACTTGAGGGCATCATGGTGTAAGGTCGTGACAGCCATGTAGGCTTTTATTAATAGGACTAGAGGCCTGTTGCATGAAGATTCATGCAAGAATAGGCCTTCCTTCCCCTGCCTTCGCTCCCAGCCACCGGAAGCCTTTGCAAGGCTTATTCAGGGACAGGCAACTTTGCAAGTCTTTGCTCCCAGCCACTGAGAGCCTGCAAGCCTCTCCTGTAGCTTCCTCTGCCCATGCCCTCTGCCGAATAGCAGGCATCCTGCCCCACCTGGCCACTCCATACCTGTGTATGCAAATTAACCTGCCATTTTTGTTGGGTTAATTTGCATACTCACTCCTGATTGACTGAGGTACAGTCAATTTACATATTTCTCATTTATTAGTGTAGATTAGATGAGGAGTGGCCAGCGTTTTCTTCCTCATCTGTGGCGTCTCATAGGCATTCTTGCCTCTGTGATTATGGTCATCTCCTTTACCCTTGAAATAAAAATTCTCCACTTTCTATCTCTGAGGAATTCTTTTTTCTTTTTAGAATCTCATCTGAGGACATTTTTCCATTGATTTTTAGGGAGAGTGGAAGAGAGAGGGAGAGACAGAGAGAAACATCTATGTGAGAGAAACACATCGATGGGTTGCCTCCTGCATGCACCCCAACTAGGGTCTGGCCAGGGAGGATCCTGCAATCAAGGTACTTGCTCTGGACCGGAATCGAACCCAGGCCCTTTGATCTGCAGACTTGCGCTCTATCCATTGAGCCACACTGGCTAGGGTTCATTCTGAACAGAAAGAAGTTTAAGCTGGCTGTGCATTTCATCCCCAAGTGAGTGTGCATTTGGGGTGTCTGTGGGGTGTACATTACCCAAGGAAGAAGGTGGTTGATTGCATCCATGTTACTAACCCAGGGTGGAGGTGAATGTGACCTGGAGGGCTCCATCCAGGAGCTGAAAGAACTTTCCTGTCAGTCTTTTTCCTGATTACACTCTACTGGGGCCACTTCCCTTTTCAAACTTATGATCCACATATCCTTTCTTTTGTAATAGAGGAAGACACTTGCCAGGCAGAGCTGGGCTGTAGGTCAGTGCACCTCATCCTGCAAGAAGTGGTGGGTGACCATCTCTGGATAAGAATGGAAGGGGTGGTGTTCTGGGACCTGGCATCTTCAGACAGGTCATGAGCGTGAGGGATACAGTGGGCACAGTTGTGTGTGGGCCTGGGCAGAGTGGCCACATCCACGCTTCTGGAAATTCTTCTGTTACCAACAGGCTGGGAGGCAGGCTTACCCCTGTCCCCAGTTCATGATGGTGTGCTGGCCAATATGTGAGGTCCCACAGACACCCAACTCATAGGCCTGGTTCCCTCTCCCTGGGAGTGGAAGGCAGGGCAAGGGAGGTAGCTCTGGCCTGGGCAATGAAGCCTCAGAGCACAAAGGACAGAGGGAATCCAGAGCCACAGGGGAGGGGTTCTGTCCCACCAGGGGCCTGAGGCCATGCCAACGAGACAAAAGCATCCACCAGTGACAAGACATATGTCGGAACTTCTGTGGAACATTCTGGAATGACGATCTTTGGAGAACACACACCAAAGAGCTGTATAAAGAAACTGGTGGCCCAGTGCACAGATTCGTGCACATTGAAAGGAAATTAATTAATATCATTATTCACACGTTTTCCATAATAGAAGTATTTGAGATGAAAGAAAATTATTGGTAAAATCCTCATATGAAAAGACAAATTGTGATCATTGGTGCCAAAGTTGTTTGGGCAGATTAAGGATGATCGCATCGTCAATGGTATCTTTCCAGGGTGCCAGTGAGAGCTTTAGAGGCATTGCGAATGCTCAAATCAACGTTTATTTTTAAATTGCCAGTGCTGGATGGAGGTTGGACAGTCAGATGGACAGATGGATGGTCAGTCACTTAGCCTTTTATATATGTAGACTAGAAGCCCTGTGCATGAAATCCTGCACCAGTGGGTCCCTCAGGTTGGCCTGTGGGCTCAGGTCGAAACCAGCTCTCTGACATCCCCTGAGGGGTCCCAGATTGAGCGAGGGTGCAGGCCAGGCTGAGGGACCCCACCAGTGCACGATCAGGGCTGGGGAGGGACACAGGAGGTTGGCCAGTCGGAGAGACTGCAGTAGGGCTCCAGGGTATGTCTAGCCTGTCTTGCTCAATCCTGATTGGCCAGAGCGTCTTCCCTCTGGTGGTTAGTGTACATCATAGCGAGAAGTTATCAGCTTAACATATCATTAGCATATTATGCTTTGATTGATTGATTAGATCACTGGAACCTTAGCATACTAGGCTTTTATTATATAGGATTCTTCCAAAAAGTCTTATGTCTAAGTCTTACACATTTCCAGTCTAGAAGTTTAGAAAGGTTAAAACACATGGTGGAGAATCAGTTTACAGTGCCCCCAAATTCTGAGCTAGTAAGGGTTCTAATTTTTCATGTTAGGTTTGAGTTGTGGAGGAAAGGGGTCACATGCTGACCTGACAAGCTCAGGGAGGCCTGCATGGCGGCCTTGCAAACTCAGAGACCTAAAATCACCCCACGGGATGGTCTGAAATGAAACTTGAACAAGAAACAGGGATGGTGGGGGGTCACCTCCTAGGCCGGTGTCTTCCCTGACAAGGTCAGCCTTTGCCTTCACGGAGCCAGTCTGTCTTTTTGCATCTAGGATAACACACCCTTGAAATGTCTGGGTACCTTGTAACTCCCCTTTTTCTGGATCCCTCAGGGCACAGCCTAGTGTGCTGGGCGCCAGGACAGAGACTACAGATCCCCTCATTGTTATGTTAATTATCCCTGCACCCACCTAAGTGTGTGTCCATCATTTTACTTTTATCCAATCCCAGGGGTTTCCCCCGCTTTGCTTGCTCCCGCCTCTCTAGTCCATCCCTAATGGATTTCATGTCACCCACCTCGGCCCCTCCTTTGATTGCAATGTGAAAACACAGATGGAACCCCCATTCTCCGGAGCATCATCCCAATCCGTTCTGCTCCCCAGCAATTGTCAACAGTTTTGCTCCAATAAAAAACTCACAAAAATTCTTCACCGATTTCAGTGTTTTTTACTTTAACAGAGAATTTTTAGCAAAGAGGCAAAGTGCCATGAGAACCAGGGAGGTGCGGCTGCTGACGCAGATGGCCGTGGGGCAGTCTGGATGAATGAGCAGAAGTTGAGTGGAGAAGTGTCTCCTAGGACAGTGGTAGGCAAACTGCGTCTCGAAAGTCATATGCGGCTCTTTGGCCCCTTGAGTGTGGCTCTTCCACAAAATACCACGGCCTGGGCGAGTCTATTTTGAAGTAGCATTAGAAGAAGTTTAAGATTAAAAAATCTGGCTCTCAGAAGAAATTTCAATCGTTGTATTGTTGGAATATGGCTCTGTGGACTATTAAGTTTGTGACTACATGGACCTAGGACACCCAAGAAGAGAAGGCATCCAGGATAATAAAGGCGTTGCCTTGGGAAACCTCAAGCAACTGGATTCTCCTGAAAAAGCAGCTGGGAATGGGAGAAAAAGACAGGGATCTAAGAGGCTTTTGTTTTTTTTAAAATATATTTTATTGATTTTTTTACAGAGAGGGAGAGGCATAGAGACTTAGAAACATTGATGAAAGAGAAACATTGATCAGCTGCCTCCTGCACACCCCCCACCAGGGGATGTGACCACAACCAAGGTGCATGCCTTTGATAGGAATCGAATCCGGGACTCTTCAGTCCCCAGGCCCATGCGCTATCCACTTAGCCACACTGGTCAGGGCCTAACAGGCTTTTTTTTTTTTTTAAATATATTTTATTGACTCTTTACAGAGAGGAAGGGAGAGGGATAGAAAGTCAGAAACATCGATGAGAGAGAGACATCGATCAGCCGCCTCCTGCACGCCCCCCACAGGGGATGTGCCTGCGACCAGGATACATGCCCTTGACCGCCCTTGACCGGAATCGAACCTGGGACCTTTCAGTCCGCAGGCCGACGCTCTATCCACTGAGCCAAACCGGTTTTGGCCCTACTTAGCATTTTCTTTGGGAACAGACTCTGCCTGGGAAGCTGGGGGCTCCCGCCAGGGCCACAGATCAGCTTGTCACTGTTAATGTCCTCCCTCAAGGAGAGATCTGTACCCGGACCTGCCACACGGGAGTGCCATTGCCCAATCATGGGCTCCATCTCCCCCAAAGGGAAATCAGGATAGGCCTGGTCCTCACAAACACCTTCTTCTGGGATGAAATTACTGGTGAGGTAAGAATCGGCCATCGTGATTGTGTAAAAGCTGCAAACAGTTGCCTAGAGAGGCACCAGGAGGGATCTGAGCAGAAACAGGCTCTCTCTCTTTTAAAAAAGTATACACGGAGTGGCCAGATTATGATGATCTCTGAACACATAATAATCTGGCCACTCAATGTGTGTGTATGTATATGTACGTATGTGTGTGTATATGTATGTATGTGTGTGTATATATATATACATACATATATATGTGTGTGTGTGTGTGTGTGTATATATATATATATATATATGCATGAATTTGTGCTTGGTTGCGGTCTAGCCAGCCTGGCCAGGGGGAGGGGACATGGGCAGTCGGCCAGCCTGCCTGCTGGTTGAACTTGTGGTCAAAGGGTCAATTTGCATATTAGCTTTTATTATATAGGATATATACTGAGTGGCCAGATGATTATGCATTCAGAGATCATCATAATCTGGCCACTCAGTGTATATTTTTATTTATTTACTAGAGGCCCAGTGCACGAAATTCATGCAAGAATAAGCCTTCCTTCCCCTGGCTGCTGGCACTGACTTCCCTCTAGTGGCTGGCACCGGGACCCAGGTTTCCTTCGCAGCCCCCACTTGGTTCCGAAGGTCATCCAGAAGGCCGTCCATCTAATCAGCATATCACGTTTCTGATATTATAGATGAGAGGGAGAGAGAAGGAAAGAGAGATAGAAACATCCATGATGAGAGAGAATCATGGATCCACTGCCTCTGGCAAGCCCCCTATTGGGGATGGTGTTGTGGGCGTCCCACAAGAGACCACCAGACAGAGATCAAAATTTATGAGCCTTTATTAAGCTGGGCAGCGGCTACAGTTGCAGCATTTTACATGGCAAAGGCTGAACTGCAGTGCAGACCACAGGTGTTACAGGAAACTTGTACTCAGAAACCACAAGAGGGAGTTAGGACTCTTACAATAACAATCTAAAGGTTACAAGTTTATTTCAGCCGTTTCCAAGAAACTCAGGGCACAGGGGCAACACCTGGGCACACTCTCCCTCCCAACTCCAACTGACCCATTGTTCAATGACCTACTCCATCTTCCTCTATTTTAAAGCACCCTGCCTCCTGGGGCAACGGAGGAGCTGTGCAATGTTTGCAGCCCAGAACCTTTACTGGTTTTTATGGTGAATCAAATCATTAATTCAGATTCCTCGCCTTCTTCCCCGGGGATTGGCTGGTAATGAGTATGGGGGACCATGAGTTTTAAAGCCTGTATTCTATTTTGGATGAAGTTTAGTAAGCATTTGGCAAAACATGGGCCAAAGAGTAAAATGAGGAGCAGGAGGACCAGAGGGCCGGCTATGGCTGACAAGAGGGTAGTTAGCCATGGTGATTAAGTGAACAGGTTTTCATACCAATCTCGTTCAGCCCTTCTCCTTTCTTCTCGATCCAAGAGGCATTTCCTAAGGCATTAGACTCTCCCTGATGACACAGGAGTGGTTTGTGTAAAAACAACAGATCTCTTCTAGCGCTAAGCACAAGCCTCCTTGTTTTAGAAACTACAGATCTAATTCCCTTCTGTTTTGCAGGACTACCTAAGCTAGGGAGCTTAAGGAGTCTTCTAGCTGTCCTAGCGATTTTTCAAGGGTGCTAAGGTACTGATCGACCTGTTGTCCTGATTCTTAGTAGTTCTGATGTCCTGTTATTAGAGCGGCAGTTTCAGCGGTGGTAGATCCGGCCAGGCCTAGTCCCACTAGGAGGGGGACCAGGACAGGCGCCCTCTTATACCTTCTAGGTTCTAATCTTAAGTGTTCCCTGCCTCCTTCCCCAGAGTAATAGTATACTTGTGGTCGGATATGAGTAAGGATACATATGCCAGGATCTGTGGTGAAAGCAAAGAAGGGGGTAAGGCAGAAGGTACTCTTCCATTGGAGCATGCCCACCAAGTTCTCTCTGGTGCCACAAAATACCTATTTAGGGACTCATCATACTCTTGAGGCAGTTCTGTCACATGAGTGCATGAGGAAGAGTACGGGGAGGACCTTAAGGGTAGTTCACTGGGGCTATGCATGTTCCAGCCCCCTGTAGGTCCTCCAGAGTAAGGCAGGATTGATGTCCCCATACACAAAGGCCTTCCTGCAGGCTTTGGACAGAATAATTACGGATCTCAGACACATTCTGCCCAAAGGAAATGTTTACTCCCATACCCACATATTACGGGGGTTTGGGATTTAGGCACAGCCAGCAGTCTTTGGTTATGTTGGGGAAGGTCTTATCAAGGAAGCGGAACATGGCCTCCAGTGTCCTTAGCAGGCCTCGATGGGACATCTCCGGTAAGATCCTAAGTTCTCCTGGTGCCTCGGTTGGTCCTGGAGCTGGTTTTGGTGTCTCTGTGTCATGCCATCTGGAGGTTCTCGTCACCACAGGAGCCTGTGTCATCTTAGGGGACCTCGGAGGTTTGGGTTGGAGAATGGGGCAAAAGGCACCCACAGGGTTTTGGGTCTGAGGTAGGGTCCATCTCTGGATGGAAAAAAGTGCTCTAGGGTCCTGGCTGGAGACATATAGCTGGATACCCCAGGTCTTACCTCCCTCCCAATAGTCTACTCTCCAGTTTAAGGGTTGCATTATGATCGGGTTGCAATTTCCGATCATGCAATTAGCGGTGGAGGCCCCTGGTCTTACTATGCGGGTGAGTCTGAGTGTGGGGTCAACTGTCTTCCACAGGCTAATGTCTCACATCCCCATGAGGCACAAAAATAGTCCTCTCCACTTCCACATCCGGGGGTCTTTCTCAAAGACATATATAATGTTAGGTTCTCCGAAGTCCTCTCTCAAGGACTAGCATCCCATAGGTTTTTGTAGCAACATACCCAGAATTTTCCCTAGATAACCCCATACCCCTTACTGTAAGAGGGTGATTCCACCCTTCGAAAATCTTATATAGGTTAGCCCCAATTGTGGAGACTCCAGAGGTGGTTACCCTACCGATGGTTTTTCCATCTAGGGGGTGAGTATAAACTGGAGCTTGGTGGGAGTTTCCAACTGCTTCGGTATTCTCTGCCCTGGTAAGGAGGCATAAAAGAAGGGCACTTGTGTGGGATCCCACGTTAGTCTGACCTTGAGGGGGTTCTCGGTATGCCTTGCTGTCCATCTTTCAGCAGTCTCCTCAGCTTTCTTGACCTGAGTCCGATGGATCCAACGCTTCTTTCCCCCAACCTTAATGGCAGTTGGGGTGCTCAGGATGCCCTGGTATGGCCCTTCC
>PVJN01047495.1:0-15984 GCA_004026805.1 Lasiurus borealis
AAAGGGAGTGGACTGTTAATTCTTAGGGGGAAAGGGGTGAAGGGTATACAGGGAGAGACTGGACAAAAATCATACACCTATGGATGAGATCAATGGGAGGGAGCTAAGGGCAGAGGGAGGGTGGGAGCTGGGTGGAGGGGTACTATGGAGGGGAAAAAAAGAGAAACAAATGTAATAATCTGAATAATAAAAATTTAATAAATAAATAAATAAATAAATAAATCAGTTTAATCGTAAACTACAGGAGAAACACAATTTTTTCGATGTTAGAAGAAGTTATTTCATTTGAAAACAAATTGTCTTTTTGCTCAAAATTTTTAAAGAGAAGCTTTGATTCACTTTCCATGCCTGTTGAAACATTGCCAAGAAAATAATTCTGATATTGACATTTGCTATTTCAAAACAACACTTTTAAATATGGGGGAAGCTTTTCTCAATAGGTTTCAGGAATTCAGAAACAGCAAAAACCTCTTAATGCTACTGTAACAGAATTAAATTTTTCTCCCTTTAATATTGACATTGTCAACTTTGAAATGCAATTGCTGGATTTAAAAAAAACAAAGAATTGTGGAGCTCGAAATTTGAACATCTTTGTGCTGATACGGAAATATTGGAGAAAAACAAACGTGAACTTAGTTCAGAGAACAAGTTGTCTGTTTTGAAAGACCTGGAGAAGGAAGATATGTTGATTTTTAACACCTGGAATAGTATTCCTGACTCATATAATCAACTGAATAAAATTAGCGTTTGCTCTTCTTTCCTTATTAGGGTCTACGTATTTATGCAAACAATCATTTTTAAGTATGAACCTTATCTCATCTTATTGATGAGAACCTGGAATCGTGCCTAAAATTAAAAACAACATACAAACCTGACTTAACCTAACTTTCCAAGGAGATGCAAGGCCATTGTTCACATTAGTGTTTGTCAGTCATTATCATGATTTAATTTTATGGATATTGTAAGATAAATTGTAAGGAATTTAATTATATCAATAAATAATATTGTTATTAAGTATGATATCAAGTCTTGTTCAACGTACCTATAAGACTTAAAACTTTAAGTAAAGTTTATTAAGTAAATTTTAGGGAATGTTGTGGAGTAAAAAAAGATGTAGTGTCAAGGACTGAGAAAGGTATGTTGGGATGGTTTGGACATATAGAGAGGATGAACGAAAGGAGATAGATGAGACAAGTATACAAGACGAGTGTGGATGGGAGAGTTGGAAGGGGTTGACCTCAGTGAATATACCTAAATCAGATTGAGAATGTTTTTAGCAAAGGCCAGCTTAGGAGTACCCTAATTAAGTTAATAACAATGTACCTACCTATAGAGTTTAAGTTTAAAAAATTTGGCTCTCAAAAGAAATTTCAGTCGTTGTACTGTTGATATTTGGCTCTGTTGACTAATGAGTTTACCGACCACTGGTTTAGAAGAACTGGCATGGATAATTTCCTTCGGCATGGACCCATCTAGACTGTCTTCTGAATGACTGCAGGCTGCCTTTGTTTTTCTGAATGTCTCTCTCTCCTGGTTGCTTGTGAGTGTCTCAGAAGACTTGGGAATGGCCAGAACATTGACGGTTCCTACTGCAGTAAGTGCTGTTTCCCATGACTGCGGTTCCCTAATAGAGGCAGAAGGCAGGAAACTAAGCTTCCACGTGGCCTAAATTGCATGGCCATTAACAAGGAAGGTTATAAGAGACAATGACATCCCAGAACAAGCCGGAACTTGAGCCCAGCCATTTTACAGAAACCAGTGCTAGAGCAGAGAATGACCTTCTTAATGTCACACTTCCACAAGCTGGGGCCAGCTCAGGGCACATGTCTTTGCTCCACGCTATTGTCTTGATCAAGTTTCACTCTTCATCCAGCAAACAACGGGCCATCGTTGATTTTCTTGCCTCTGTTCCCCCAGGGGAAATGCCAGCAAACTGTAAACGCCCATGCCCTGACCGGCTGCTTAAGACTCTGGTGCTCCTATCAAACAGCACTGATTGCAGAATTTGAGGGAAGATTAAGTGAAAGGGGTGAAGAGCAGCCTCCTCAGGATCCTTTTGTCTGGAGCGCCCTCTGGTGACTGAATGTGTAGCAACCCTTCTAATTCACTATCTGAGCTGGCAGAGTGTTCTTTTCACTGCTCCTCCCTCAAGATCCATGTAACTCTTACCGCATCCCTGGGATAACTGGCCCCCAGTCAGTGTGTGTGTGTGTGTGTGTGTGTGTGTGTGTGTGTGTGTGTGTGTGTGTGTGTGTGTGTGTGTGTGTGTAGATATATTTATGTATCTATATCTATATCTATATTTACATTTATCCATATCTATCTACATTGTCACTGAAGCTGTGGGAACCCAGGAGGAGGCCTTGTTTGGACCTTTAAGGAATGGGTGAGACAGGCAGGCAAGCTGACCAGACTCACAGCTAGAGTGGCCAAGACTGGATAAAAGTGAGCCAAGGGCTGGGGATGCAGAGGAGGAAAGGAAATGTCGGTCACAGAGATCCAGGAGATCTTCCTGGGGCAGCCTTGTCTGAGTTCTCAAGGAGAAACAGGATTTCTGACATAGAAGGGGCGTGACCAACTCCTACCAGTCTTCCCTTCTTTTGGGACCTTGCTCTCCTTCCTCCCTCTTCAGTCCCACAGCCCCAGGCTCTCTCCAAATCGGGATAACCCCTAATGTCCACTTTCCCAGAGAGAGTTGGCCGGTCCTTGCACCTCTTCCAATGGAAGAAGGCCAAAGCAGTGGTATTTGGGAAAGATTGTCACTAATCTCTCGTTCAATGGACTCACTAGCTCAGGGAACAAGTCGCAGTCCTTAGCCACTGGCCTCTAGTTTCCAGCAGTCCTGACTCTCCTCGTGGCTCCAGATCTCTCCAGCCGGGTCAACTTGGTCAGATCACATCACCTCACCTGTCGGGCTCAACTTCCTCATCTGCTAAGTGGTACTACAGAAATATTTCACAGGGTGATTGTAAAGATCTATTAACTCTTAACCCAGGTCCTCAGCAAATGAGAGCCATTATTAAAAAAATAAGTGTTCCCAGATTATTTGAAACAGCTTAAATCTATATGGATTAATTACTGAAATCCACAATGTCTGACCAAAACAAATTGGTTGCTCAATGTAAAAATCAGAGTACAATAGTGGGAGGAAAGTATAGTTCCCTAATTTCCAGCACATTAGGAAGAGAAAGTGTTTTAATCTGTTCAGGCTACTGTAAAACAAACAAACAAAACCAAAACACCAAAGACCAAATGGCTCAAACAACAGAAGTCTATTTCTGAAAGCTCAGGAGGCTGGAAATTTCAAGATCAAGGTCAGGGAGGACTCAGTTTATGGTGCAAACTCTCTTCTCGACTTGTGGATGACCACCTTTCTCTGTATCCTCACATGAAGAAGACGGAGATAAAGCTGATGTCTCTTCTTAAAGGGAACCAATTCCATTGTGAAGGCCCCACCCTCGTGACCTAATCTAGGCTAATCCTCTTCCAAAGGACCAAACTCCAAATACTATCATGTTGGGGGGTAGGGCTTCAAAATATAAACTCTGAGGGACACAGGTTATCTTAATCCCTGGCATTCCCGAAGGTCAGTGTCAGCAAACTCATTAGTCCACAGAGTGGCAAACCATGGCCGAGGTTTGCCGACCACTGCCTAAGGTGGTATTCCTCTAATACACCTTGGGCTTCTAGGACAGGTAGCAAAATGAGATTGGTCTAGCTTTATTCTGACACTTTCTTGATCTTCTTAAAGGGTCCTTTCGAAGAGGTGGCTCCTGACTTCTTGCTGCATAGCTACTGTGTGTCCTCTCTACAAGTGTGAATATATTTTGGGGCCCTGCAGTGGTAAGCCAGAAGGAGCCTTGAGTACAGATAGTGGCTGAGCCTGTGCACCTTGCCCCCAGGCATTCCCCATCCAGCTTCCCCTCTCTCCTGTCTGACATCCGTCTGTTGGGCCCTCTTGGCTCCCAGGTTCTGTCTGTCTCACAGGTACCCGGTGATTGGGGAGTTGGTCACCAGTTGGTCAAGTGGGCCATGTTTCCCAGCCAATCAGTATCGTTAGCAGTTGGTTCCTTGGAGATAGAATTGGTTAAACCGACAAAGCCTCCATCAGACGGTCCAGTGTCTCAGTGAGTCAGGACCATCTGTGGATCCTGGTCAGTCAGTCAGGAGGGCAGTTGCTAGAATGGTCCCAGTCAGGTAGGCAGCCAATGGTCAGCAGGCCAGACCACACAGGGACAAGTGTGAGCCTGCGCTAGGCCCTGGAGAAGTGTAGACACCTGGTGGCTCATGAGTGGGCAGAGGAGCTTGGGAAGATGGAGAGGACAGCACAGTGAGCAGCCCTCCTGAGTCAGTCTTCCGGGGGGCTGCTGCCTCTTGGGAGCTGAGGGCAGGCCTCCTTCGGAGCCCACTGCTAGCCTAGGAGGAAGAGGAGCAACTTTGGGCACAGGGACAAGAAGAGAATACTGAAGTCTGAGCTTTTGGGTGGAAAGCATCCACCCATGGCCCATGTTGGAGATCATGGTCTGAACTAGATTTGATGTCATTCCCATTGGGCACAGATGGAGGGGCTATGGGAGCTGCGGCCTAGTAGGGAGGGACCCTGGTGCTGAGCTCTTTAGGACTCAAGTGCCCTCACCTGCTGACCTTCGGAGCCTGTCCTTGGAGGCTGTGCTACAGGGGCCTTCATACCTGTGGGCCGAAGCCCAGTTCTAAAGTGATGACAGAGCTACCCTCTGCAGGTGATATGCCCTGCTGGTGCCTCTTTTTCCCTTCATGGGGGGATCATGTTGTGTTGTGTGACAGCACCTCCTAATGGGGATAAGTCGGGATTGGGAGTAACTAATGTAATAGGCTGAGAGCACTGCCTGGTTTGTAGGACCACCAGGTACAGTCAGAAGGTCGGAGGAATTGAGCAGCACAGAGTATCCCACCAGCAGGGCACACATGTGCATCAGTGATGACCAGGAGCCATCCCGGGACGTGGAGACATTAAACTTTGTCCTCTGTGCAAGGAGATCCCATTAGAAGTGTCTTTGACGGAGTGGAGAGGGAAGGGACCACAGCCAGGATGGTGAGGGGCCCCTCAACCACTGGGCATGGTGAGTGCAGTGCCCACACCCACAATCTTATGGGGCCCATGGAAATAGTCTCTCATGCTCATCAGAAGAGTCACAGGGGAGGTTTGGAAAGTTTCCACAAACAGAGAACAATCAAACAAAGTTGCACTGAGCCCACATTCAGTGCAGACACAGCTGCACTCTCCTTCCTCCTGCAGCCCAGAGTTCCATTGCAGTGGCTGACAGCTGACATGCTCCCTGAGCACAGGGACTAACGTTCTCCTCAACACGTCTCAGCTCAGCAAGAACAGGGCCCAAGGCCCAACCCCACCTGCTGCAGGGCCATGGTCACATGGAGAGCCACACACACTTCACTGGGCCTGGGGCTGAGAGGCTCAGGGGAGGTGACAGGAATGAAGGATCTGGTCACCAGGCTCAACTCATTCAGAGGGGTGTCTAGCCTCCTCTGCACAGCCCACTCTCCCGAGGGTCTTCAGTAGACAGGTAAGGATGACTCTCTCACTTGGGCTCCTCATACTGCATACTGTTAGGCACCAATTTTTCCATATAAATACCTCTCGTTTTGAACAGAAAATGAGCAATGCAGACAAGGGTCCAGGCTGCTATAGCATGTGCAGCCTCCCACTAGCCCACCTGGGTGGGACCCTGCCATGCAGATAACAGAATATGGTCATGTACTTTACTGCCTCTTAGGGGATTACAGTCATGGAAACAAAACTTCTATTAACCATTGGGTGTGATACTATTTTTTACTAGAGCCCCGCTGCATGGCATTTATGCACTGAGTGGGGGTGTGGGGGGTAAGGAGGGGGTCCCTCAGCCTGGCCTGTGCCCTCTCACTGTACGGCAGTCAGACATCCCCTGAGGGGTCCTTAGTGCTACCTCAGAGGTGGGAGAGGCTCCCACCACTGCCACTGTGCTCACCAGCCATGAGCCTGGCTTCTGGCTAAGAGGTGCTTCCCCTATGGGAGCACACTGACCACCAGGGGATAGCCCCTTTGTTGAGCATCTGCCCCCTGGTGGTCTCTGTGCATCATAGGGACTGGTCTTTCTGCTATTCGGTCAATTTGCATATTAAGGGTTTATTACATAGATAACCCTCATCTGTTTGAAACGCCCAATTCTAAGAAAGGAGTGAAGGAATTGCAAACATAAGCATCAGCAGGTAGTTCCCAGAGCTGAGTGAGTTCTTCTTGCTGATTCTGCTGCAGCCGGTGCTGGGCTGGGCTGTGCCGCAGGCATCAGGTGGTCAGACTCCTAGAGGGACCATCAATGAGGAAGCACCTGGACCCATGTGATTCTGCCCAAGCCAGTGGCACTGGCCACTCTGCCCAGGGAGGGGAGGAAACACAGGGCTTTTCCTCACACTTGGATCTCCCACCACCTGCACCTGGACAGATGTTAGCCTCTCATTTTGAACAGAAAATGAGCAATGTAGACAAGGACCCAGAGAACCAACAGAGCCAGTAGGGGTCACAGAAGCCTGAAAGCCTTTCACTCTCTCTGTCAGTTAACAGGTGCTGATTTGTTTGGATGCTGATGGAGCTAAAGGAGATGGAGGCATGGCTGGCTCCAGCCCTCAGGGAGGCCGTGGGTGCCCACACCACCTCCTACCTGAACCAGGTGGAGACTCCCGGAAGATTCTGTCCCTTCCGGCTTTCCCTGGAAATTCTGCCCCAGCAGGGTGCTTTCTGCTGCCACCTGGTCTTTGCTCACATTTCTGCCAAGAAAGGATCTGGACTCAGAAGGGAATCTGGAATCTGCACGCAGCCCCCGCCCTTAAGGCTGGTTCCATTGTGAGCCCTCAGGCCTCGGCCTCTCCTCCCCCTCCCCCTGAGCAGGGAGGCCCAGGGGAGTGTGAGCTTGGCAGAGAGCAGGGGCAAGAAGTCCAAAGAATCAGGACTTGTCAGCTGATGCTCTTCAGATGCTGAGTTCAAAGGCCAGCTCGCTATGTGCTGTGTGGGGGAGGTGATCACAATAATCGGATTCATAGCATCTTCTCTCTCCCTCAGTGCTCCCAAGACAAACAGGATTTGGTGTAAGCCCCTATCGGTGCCATTACTCAGAGCACGTGATGGGATGGCTGAAGGCACCCAGAACACCTGCGGATATAAGAAAGGGTGAGGGGTGGGTGGGCATCCTGACAGCCTTGTGCATATGCACATAGGCCTCAGAACGGCTAGAATCACAGGGATCTCGACTCTTGGCAGAACCCATGATCCTCCTGCAACGCAAGGGTGGGAACTGCGCTGGGGGCCATTTCCCACTCACCTCCCTGCGTTCCGGAGAGGCTGCGGGACCTCGGGCTTCTGAGGAGGTGTGAGGCTTCCCCCTGGAACGGAGCTGCAGGATACAGAACTGCTCGGCTGCATCTAGAACTGCCTATCAGCAGTGGGTATCCTCGCCTGTAACAGTCACCTGGCCCCTTGTGTGTGTGTGTGACAAGGACTCAGGAGCCAGCACCATTGGCTATTCATTCTTCCGTTCACTGTGGGTGCACATAATAAACGAGTTGGTACTAAAAGTAGCTTTTGTATCTTTTGAATCTGGCAGCTCTCATTAGCTCCCTGCAGCCAGCCCCACGCTGCCCACCAACTTGTCCAAGGGGATCTTGGGAGCCCTGGAGCCTGGTCCGGGAGACAGAGGGGAGGAGGTGGAAGTCCGTGTCAGAGGAGGGTGTGAAGGGTCCGGGTGAAGGCTCCCCCTCCCGGAACACCCCACCCTCACCCCCAGGAAGAGGAGGAAGAGGAGGAGGAGCCGCAGCGCCCTCTCTCCTTGCCCACAGTCTCCCCTTGGGCTCAGGCCGTGGCAACCAAGCCCCCCCCCACCCACTCTGCTCCCCCTGCCAGTCCCCGCTCCGCTAGGGGAGGGTCACAACGGGCCTGGGAGGTCCCTGCAGCCGAGCCCCCACAGTCCTTTCCGCGAAAGGCCCCTAGAGCTGCCCCTGCCCTACTCCCTGTCCCCGGCGACGCACGCACGCAGCCGCAGTTTTTCCTTCGAACCCTTCTCTGCCTCCCACTCCATCCAACGGTGCAGGAGAAGAAACACTGGGGGCTCCGAGAGGGTGACAGTCTCACGCACCACCAGGTGGAAGCCCTCAAGCCCTAGGCCCCCGGGCGCTGGCTCAGGTTGCCACCTGGGCCGCCGAGGGGCGGGGAGAGGTGAGGAGCCTGCAGGGGCGGCCCCGGAGTCCTGGGGGAGGGGTGGAGAGGGCCCCCACCCTCAACTGGCCCCGCCCCTTGCACATCTGACCTGCTGTTTCTCTGTGGCTGGATGCTTGGGGTTTCCATGGTGATGGAGAACAAGGCTCTACTGCCCGGTCCCCCGCTGCCAGCACACCACAGGCTCCCAATGTAACTTTATCATCGCGAGTGATAATGCAGGGGTGAGGCGCGGGGAGGTGGGGAAGTGCGGCGGGAGTGGGAGCCCGCCGGGCCGGGGAGCGGTGCCTCTCCGGTCCGGGACTCCGGGCTCGGGACAGCCGCGCCGGGAGGGGAGCGGGCCGAGCGCCTGTTATCCAGCCCCGCTGAGAAGCAGGTGCCAACAACTGGCTAAAAACACGCCAGGATTTTATTAGGGGACATGCCGGTTTGAAAAGAACACGAGAGACCTAGGAAAGGCTGGGAGCCCCTCCGACCTCCAGGCCAGTGTCATCCTCAAGGGGGCGAGGAGGGGAAGAGGGGGGGCAGGGGGCGCACCCTGGACTGTGGTTCAGTCTGCGGAAGGTTGCGCCGAGCCCGCAAGGACTCGGAAACACGAGTCCACAAGGAGATCCCGACCTCCCAGCAAGCAGTCCGACTTGGGTCTCACCACACGGGGCCTCCGGAGGGGAGCTGGTGGCTTGGCACCGGCGCCCGCGTGGACGCGAAACGCAGCAGCCAGCCTGGGTCGCCTCCGCTCTCTGAGGAGGAGGCGGGCCTCGGGGACTCGGGTGCAGAGGCTGGGACGGCAGAAGGGAGCGTGGCGGAGAGCGCCCAGCAGTTCCTGTGCTCCGGTGTCCAAAGCTGGGGCCAGCCAGGGGGCACCTGCTAGTGCTCTGGGAAATTCTCGTTCTAGGCGGCATGAGAATACTTTCTTGCTGGTGGGAGAGTTCTGGAATGGAAACAGGCAGGTGGGGCCTGCGGAGCCTGCAGGGGGCGGCCCGGAAGTCCTGGGGGAGGGATGGAGAGTGGTCCCTTCCCCTCAGCTGACCGCCCCCCCTTGAGCCCAGGCATTGAGTCATAGTCAGGAAAAAGGCTATTTCCTATTTATTTTAAAAATATTTTTATTGATTTTTTAGAGAGACAGGGAGAGAGGAACATGGATGTGAGAGCATAACATGGACCAGCCACCTCTCGTGAGCCTCCCAAGCCAAAACCTGGGCATGTGCCCTGACTGGGAATCCAACTGGCAACCTTCTGTTGCAGGCGTGGGGAGGAGGTGGGGAGGGAGGAGGGGGTAATGCCCAACCAACTGAGCCATATGAGCCAGGGCTATTTATTATTTTCAAATCCAAGCTGCACATTCACATTGAACCAATGAACCAACCACCAAATAACACAAAAAGCTCTATTTCAGAAAACAACAACTCTGTCCCCTTTTCCTTGTTGCCTTCAGGGACCATCTTCTCCTCTTTGAACTGAGTCACAAAAATCTTACGCTTCTCACACCATGGGCTGGCGACTCCTTCCGTTCTCTGAGCACTGCCCTGCGACCTTGTCGTTTCATGCCTTTGCTCCTCCTGATTTGCTCGTCCTCAGTTGTATCTGAGGGGCTTCTGGTTCTCCCTTTGCATTGCTGCTGTCAGGTGTGTTGGATTTGGGCTCTGTCCTGTTGATGCTCAACAGCAGATTCCCGGGTCCTTGGAGCTAGTGCTGACTTGTGGGCCGGGAAGGGTGGTGATAGGAAGGCAGCCAGAGTTTGTCAGAGATACAGAATGATATATTGCCCTTCCCCTTAAAATTAAAAACCTGCATCAGAAGGTGATTATTCATTGAGCCTTATGCCAGTTACCAATTTATTGGCTTCCAGTTCTAATTTATACTTGCAAATCTGCTGTGTGATGAATGGGATTTTCAGCAGCTGTCCATGACAGTGAGCCCAATGTTGAGTTTACTAGTAGAGGCAGCTGGAGGGGGCATTGCTGGTTCTGGAAGTCCCCATGGGCATATCTTTTGGGTACCCTCTCTCATCTCCACCCTATGGAGTTCTCTTTACATCATCATTTTATTGTAGCTTAATCTTTTTATTAAACTTCCCCTATTTAAATTGCTGTGTGATTTCTGTCTTCTGATGGAACCTAGACTTACAGAAGCAGTTACTATATACTTAGCCCCTTTATAAGCATGTTATAAGCATTTTCTTATTTCTCCCTAAAACCCTGTGATGGAGGTGGTTCTGTGGGTTATTGGATGGGAAAACCAAGGGCCATTGATATCTAGTAACATGACAAAGGTTAAGCTGGAAAATGTGAGGTGCTTGTTAGACAACCAAGTGGAGATCTTAAGAGACAGTTGTCTGAATAAGAATAGTCAGGAGAATAGTCAGGGCTGGAGGTAGAAGTGTGCATCATCAGTGTGCAGAGCCTGTGCTCAGGAATCTGTACATTCATCCCAAGTCTTTTATGCCACCATTGAGCAGTCAAGATGGAAGCAGTTCCCATTTCACATTTTTATGCTTTCTAAAAAGCATATCTTCAAAAAATACTTAGTTACGCTTCTTATTATTGTGTAAATCTGAACACAATGCCAACTGCAAGAGAAAAGCCGTACCTGGATGTTAGCTGGGTGATCAAAGTCCAAGCTGGAATGCCCTCTATTTTTAATTAGGGAATGAATGGGAACTACTCCTAAAGAATCCTTTTTAAAAAATATATTTATCTATTTCAGAGAGGAAGGAAGAGGTAGAGAGAGATAGAAACATCATTGGTGAGAATCATTGATGGGCTGCCTCCTGAAACACCCCCCACTGGGGGTCGAGCCTGAAACCTGGGCATGTGCCCTTGGCCAGAACTGAACCTTCGACCCTTCAGTCTGTAGGCAATGCTCTATCCACTGAGCCAAACTAGGCAGGGCAAGAAAGCTTGGATTTTGAGAAATGATAAAAAGCACCCTTTCTTACCTCCACCCCATGTCTGAGACCCCTTGGCCCTATCCCTGCAGCAGTACTTGGGCCTCCAGTGCCCGAGACCCCCACGCTGACCCAGGTGTCTGCCCTGTTCTCAACAACCTTCCAGCACCCAGTCTTCCCTCCAGCCAGTCCCAGCTGGGACCACATGAACATCAGGATTATCTAAACCAGTGGTCGTCAAACCGTGGTTCGTGAGCCACATGCGGCTCATGAGCTTGGTTGTCACTCTGTTGATGAGTTTGCTGACCACTGGTCTAAACCATGCCTACACTTGTTGCTTAGCATAACTTTGATCCTCAGCTGCTCTGCTCTTAAGGTTTGAAGACCCTCAACTCAGAGCCTCAGAGCCTCCAGCCCATTTTGATTCCCATGTTGCCACTCCCGGGATCTGGTCCCTTACTAGGCTCCATTCCTCCCATTCTGTTGGTCACATCTGGACATCCAATGTGAACTAAAATAAGAGGGGACAGGGCAGTAGTGGGAGGTTTATTTACCATCACCATCTACAATGTGGGGAGGAGGTCTAGGAGGTGTAGGTTCTAACAGTCCTTTGGGCTCCTCCTCATCCCGGCTCATTGGGATTGTTGGGCATTAGGAACTTGTGAGGGAGAAGACAGCCCTATGTTACTGAGCCCTGGATTCAAGGGCTTACCATGCTGCCAACTCCACATGGTCTTGAGAAGACAACCCACTTTTTATTTTAACCTCTCAAGTGTGGGCTCTTTCCTGGCTCCATAAGGAACAGTGGGAAGATAAAATAGAGAGAGGCAGCCCAGTTGAAGACAAGATTGTGGAATGGTTTCCCTTGTAGCAGAGATTCTGACAGTAAGCAGACCCTGGGAGCTGTCTGTGGATGTCATAGAGGGAAGGAAGGGAAGCGTGGGTCTCACTGGGATCCAATCAGAGTAGGAGCTCCAAATGGTCACTGAGAGGAGATCAAAGTCATGGGCCAGGCCCTGGGACAAGGCAAAAGGTAATCTTAGGCACAGAGACACTCTGAATGAAGCCCCTGCCCTTTTTCTTTCCAATACCCTGCAAATGTGAGTCCACTGTTGAGTCTCTCTGGAATCACATGGGCACTGAGAGACTTGGATAGCGAGGGTGGGGATGGCTGCTTCCAGAAGACAAAACACAGTGGGGATGAGGCCGTGGCAGGCAGAGTGTCAATGTAAAACTCAACAAATCAGCTCTAAGCTTTCTTCAGGGGAGGGTCATGTCCCAGTGGCCACTTCTTCAACTTTGTTGAAACTTACTTAGTTAAGAGATACTTGGCGAGAATCCAAGATGGCGGCACAGGTAAACACCTACACTGCTGCCTCGCACAACAATTTCAAAACTACAACTAAAAGACAGAACAGACATCATCCAGAACCACAGGAAATTCTACAACTAGAAGGAAAGAGAGGGGCTCACAGAAACTCAGAGGAGCTGCAAAAAGCTGAGGTACAGAGACGGGCGCATGTAGAGAGTGGGTGCCAGAGAACCTGGATGGCTTTCTCTGGTTGGAGGGAGATGGAGACTCTCAATGGCATTGAACCCCTTATCCTACAACACTAAACCCCAGATCCAGCCGAAACTCATATGGGGGGAGTTTGGACTATGAAAATGGAGAAGTGCATGGAAATTTAGGGGAGTAGCAAAAGATCAGAAGCTGGTGATGCACACGACACTGCGAGTAGAGGACCGGCTTCTGATTGTGCCACTGGCTTTCACGAGTGGGTGGAAGACAGACCCTCCCAACTGCACCACTTCTAACTTCACTAAACCCCAGTTTCGGGCAAAACCCTGGGGACCCAGACTTTCCGGAGCACAGGGGAGCCGGAATGGCAGCAGTCTAGAGGCACTGCAAGAGCACGCTTGCGCACAAGTGACTGCTCCAGCGATTACCCAGTCACGTGGAGGGCGGGGCCGACTGGAAGGCAAGGCGGTCCATTAAGCCCTGAGACTCAACCCATCCCAAGCTCAATAGAGATGCTTCTGCAGTTTTGCTAGTCTGGTATCATAAGGCTGAATCCAACACAGAAGTTCTCCCAGCATAGTGAAAATGCCGAGACAAGGGAAGGGATCACAAACAAAAGAAATGGAGGGAAAAAAATGACTGGATATAGAGTTCAAAACCACGCTTATAAGGTTTTTCAAGAATCTCCTAGAAAAGGTGGATAAATTTAGCGAGACCCAAGAGGAGATGAAAAAGAACCAACTAGAGATGCAAAAGAACCAACTAAAAATTAAACATACACTGACTGAATTAAAAAATATTGTACAGAGACCTAACAGCAGACTAGAGGAAGGCAAGAACCAAGTAAAAATTTGAAATATAAAGAATCAGAAAACACTCAACTGGAAAAGCAAGAAGAGAAAATAATACAAAAATAGTGAAGTTAATGTAAGGAGCCTCTGGGACAGCTTCAAGTGTACCAACATCAGAATTGTGGGGGTGCCAGAAGAAGAGAGAGAGCAAGATACTGAAAACATATTTGAAGAAATAATGACTGAAAACTTCCCACACCTGGTGAAAGAAATAGATTTACAAGTCCAGGAAGCACATGAACCCCAAACAAAAGGAATCCAAATAAGACCACACCAAGACCCATCATAATTAAAATACCAAGAGCAAAAGAAAAAGAGAGAATATTAAAAGCAGCAAGAGAAAAACAGTTCATTACCTACAAGGGAGCACCCATACGACTGTCAACTGATTTCTCAACAGAAACTATGCAGGCCAGATGGGAGTGGCAAGAAATATTCAAAGTGATGAATAGCAAGAACCTACAACCAAGATTACTCTACCCAGCAAAGCTATCATTCAGAATTGAAGGGCAGATAAAGAGCTTCCCAGATAAGAAAAAACTAAAAGAGTTCATTAGCACCAAACCAGTATTATATGAAATGCTGAAAGATATTCTTTAAGAAGAGGAGGAAGAAGAAAAAAGTAAAGATAAAAGTTATGAACAACAAATACATTTCTATCAACAAGTGAATCTAAAAATCAAATGAATTGAAAATCTGATGAACTGAATAAACTGGTGAATATAATATAATCAGGGGCATAGAAAGGGAGTGGACTTATAATTCTCAGGGGAAAAGAGGTGAGGGGTTGTGCAGGGAGAGACTGGACAAAAATCATACACCTAGGATGAGGACAATGGAGGGAAGGTAAGGGAAGAGGGTGGGGTGGGAACCAGGTGGAGGGGAGCTATGGGGGGAAAATAATCTGAATAATAAAGATTTATTAAAAAAAAACCACATGTGTTTATCCATTCATCAGTGGATGGACATCTGGACTGATTCCAATATATGTCCTTATGAATAAATCTGCTATGAACATTTGTGTCAAGTTGGGGGTAGATACCTATCTATCTACACGTATAAAAGAGAAACATGCAAATTACCATCACTCCCTTATGCTACCAGCCAATAAGAGTGAGTATGCAAATTAATCTGAAACCATGGTGGCAGCCCCGCCTCCCCCACCCCACATCTGCAGCTCTGGGCCTGTGGTGGAGAAGTCAGGCGCCAGTGCCTGAGGCTGGCTGCAGCCTCAGAGACAAAGAAGCCGCCTGCCTCCTGATCCCAGGCTGCAGGCAGCCTGAGAAGTCACTCACACTGCATCCCAGGAAAAACAGAGAAGCCGCCCATCCCCCAGTCCTGGGCTCCAGCACTTGCAGCTGCAGCCCAGGCAAAGGCTGTAGCTGGCCTGGGCTCCTATGGCTGACCAGAGGGAGGGAAGCCTGGATCCTGGGTGCCTGTAGTCGGCTGGAGGAGGGAATCCTGGATCCCAGATGCAGGGCTGAGGCGGCAGAGGTGGTTAGGGGCAATCAAGCTAGCAGGGGAGCAGTTAGGGACAATCAGGCTGGCAGGCGAAGTAGTTAGGGGCAATCAGGCAGGAGACGAGCAGTTAGGAGCCAGCAGTTCTGGATTGTGAGAGGGTTGTCCGACTGCCGGTTATTCTCTGCGGGGTCCCAGATTGGAGAGGATGCAGGCTGGACACCATTCCTCCCTACCCCCCACACTAATTTCATGCACTGGGCCACTAGTATATAATAATAAAAGTGTAATGTGCTAATTAGACTAGATGTCCTTCCAGATGACCTTCTGGACAAAACTATGGGGGCAAGGGCCGAGGCAGAAGTGGCAGAGGCCCCCGGCCACCATGATGGGTGGGGGCTGATGCAGAGGTGGCTGCCACAGCAGAGGTGGCCACCACAGCAGGCAGGGGCTGAGCCCCTTGCATGAATTTCGTATGTTTACATTACTCTTGAATACCTAGGACTGAAATTTCTGGGTCAAGTGCAACTCTACAGTCAACCTTGTGAGGAACTTACAACCTGTTTTGCAAAGTGCATTATCATTCTTTCCACCAATATGTGACCAGTTCATTTTCCCGCATGTGGACAGAAAGGCCTATTACTGTCTTTCTTATTATTGTCATCCTAATTGGTGCGAATTGGTATCTCACTATGGTTTTGATTTACATTTTGCTAGTGACTTAAGGGTGTTGAGCATCTTTTCATGAACTATTGGCCATTTGTATATCATCCTTTGAGAAATGTCTATCCAAATCTTTTGCACATGTTGTTTCTGTTGTTATTGTGGAGGTTTTTTTTTTTTTTTAATTAAATCTTTATTATTCAGATTATTACATTTGTTTCTCTTTTTTCCCCCTCCATAGTACCCCTCCACCCAGCTCCCACCCTCCCTCTGCCCTTAGCTCCCTCCCATTGATCTCATCCATAGGTGTATGATTTTTGTCCAGTCTCTCCCTGTATACCCTTCACCCCTTTCCCCCTAAGAATTA
>PVJN01047496.1:0-15982 GCA_004026805.1 Lasiurus borealis
CGAAGCAGCCATGACAGTTTCCACAAGACACTAGCTTACGACTTGGCTTTGAGCATCGCTCCTAGAAGCCTGGCTCCAGCCTGGCTCTCCACACCTCCCGCCACAGAATAAACCTTCTCTGCTAATTAGCCAGAGTCAGCTTCTCCTGCCTGCAACCGGGACCTGACTGATCCTACTGCTGAGGGTCCTGAGCATGTTGTTTGACATTCTGAACTCATTTCTCCACTGTAATAGGAGGGCAACAACCCCAGAGGTGTTAAGAGGATCAAAAGAAATAGTACAACATTATCTTTGTTGGTTTTTTCCATAATACCAGACTTACCCAGAATTCCTCCTTGTGGCTTCTGACTTTCTCGCCACAGTAACCAGGCTAATGCCTGCTTCTGGTGTAGCAGCAAAGGGACCTGACAAAAGTAATCACCAAAAGTCAAGTTTCAATTCCTCATGAGAGGCTATCCTGGATCCTGCCCACAGCGACGCCACATTCTACTCTTGTATTTTCTCTAAGTGATCCTCCCAATTGTCTAGATGTCATATAACCTTGAAGTCTTTGACTCCACTATGTCACCTTTTGGGTACCCATACATCCTAGACTGCCCAGGACAGTGTGATTTATGCCTGTTGTCCAGCATGTCTATCAAGCGTCCCCTCTCTCCCCCTCAAGTGAGAGTCCTGGTTTGTCTGCCTAATCAGCCAAAGTCAATTTCTACTGCTTGCAACCAACGCCTCTGACTGGTCACCCTGCTTTGATCAGCCATTCTGTTGGCTTTTCCTTATTATCTCTTCAACTAGAGGCCCTATGCACAAAATCTGTGCAAAAATAGGCCTTCCCCGCCCCACCTGCCTCGACCCTCAAAGCCCCAGCTTCATCTGGAAGGTGATCCGGAGGGATGTCTGGATGGTCATTCACTATTTGGCTGTTCAGTCGATTTGCATATTATGCTTTATTATAGATTTCACTTTCCTCTATATAGCCAACATCCCAGTCTGCACTGTTAAACATAATTTTCAATAGCCCTTTAACTGGCACCCCTCTCTCTAGTCTCTTTTTACTCTGGTTTATCTTATACTCAGTGACAAAAATAATCATAAAACACCCTTGCTCAAAATTCTACAGTGATCTAAGCCTCTTCACCCAGGCTAGGCTTCACAGCACGGGAGTCTTCCCACTCAGTAACATCACCTGCTGCTCCCAGGTCAGGTCCTGATGTCATCCTGTCACCAGTTATGAACACCAACCTCTGTATCTTCCCTCTAACCATCCCTCCCTCTAACTGGGGTGTCTGGGTTCCATCCTCCCAGCTCTCTTTAGGCCTGCAATTTCAAGGCACTAGTAATTACTGACCTAGCTTGAGTTTCCCTTTATTTTGGGATTTTTAAAAATATATATATTTTATTTATTTTTTACAGAGAGGAAGGGAAAAGGATCGAGATTCAGAAACATCGATGAGAGAAACATCGATCAGCTGCCTCCTGCACACCCCACACTGGAGATGTCCCAGCAACCAAGGTACATGCCCTTGACCAGAATCGAACCTGGGACCTTTCAGTCTGCAGACTAACACTCTATCTACTGCACCACACCGGTTTCGACTTTCCCTTTATTTTGAATCCTTTTGCATTTTGTATCGTCTACAGTGCCTTACAATGCACATTTCATCCTTATCTTCAAGTCACTTCCCATTGCTCTATGTATGTTGTGCAGGCACTTTCACCCCAATCAGTCCTTTAAGAGCAGCAGTTCCTCTGTACCCTGCGGCACCACTGAAGATCGTTAAGTAGATCTGCTTCTGCTACAGACATGGAGAGCCGACCCTGGAACAATGCGGATCTGAACTGTGCAGGTCCAATTATATGTAGATTTTAAGTATAAGTGGATCCATGCAGTTCAAACAGTATTGTGCAAGGTCAACTGTATAACTTCCTGACTTTAAGGAAAAGAATGATTTCTCAGTGCTAAACAGAAAAGGACAAAATGATGCAAGGGAAGCCACTGAGGCATCATCTGCAGGAAACACACCAGAGCGGCACTCTGCGGAGCCGTCGCACAGTGGTCACCTCTCCATGGGCGCGGGGACACCGCCACAGGACGCTCCCCCACTCACCTTCAGCCCAGCTGGGTCCTCTGCCACAACTGTCTCTCCAGGACACGACTCAAGTGATCGATGCAGCTCATCAATGGCTTCACTTGTGATTTTCCACACAGCGTGAAGGCGGTCTTGGTTTGTAGGACCTGTGTACAGAGAGGTGTTACCTAAAGGTGACATGGCCAGAATCATGTCCTGGTTACGGCTGCAAAAAGAAATCCGTTACTTGCCAAATGATGGATTTGTATGGACTAAATATTCTTTTTCTTTATTTTTAACTTATAGCTGACATACACTATTGGACTAAAACGCCCTGCCTGTAGATTCTCCTTAGTCAACAGGCTCCTTTATCCCCATTCTCTGTTTATTTATGGGTGTGTGGTGTTTTTTTAAATCACATAAGAAAGGACAAAATAATATAAAGTAAAATGAAAAAATAAGATAACCCATCCTATTTTTGCTAAGTTTTTTCCAGTCTTGAAGAGGTGGCAGAGGAAATTCAACACTAAGAGTATTTTGGAAAGAGAAGATCCCTGAGGCTGAATGCAAAGAACTTAGCAACAGAAAAGGCCAAGCCAGGCAAGGCTGAGGCAGACAGACATCGCCCTGGAGTGCATGCCAGGGCCAAATGGCCTACACCGAGAAATACTTCACGCTGGTAGCCCTCTCCTTCTGGAGAATTCTAGTGAAGTTAGTTAACAAAGGCAGGCACCTCAGCTGACTGCAATTTTAGGGATGAAGTATTCAAATAAGAGCTTTCTAGACCAATAAACATTAACCACGTAGATGCTAAAATGCTTTCAAAAGGAAAACTATTTTAAAGGAATTATTTCCAAAACCTTAATAATCTAATTTTCCTCTAGGTGACTCAGTCACCATTATGAGTAGGGATGATGCTGTAATACATTAACGTTCTCAAAAACATTCCTGTGCACCTGACTACTTTGCAACTTTCTTTAACAAGCATGCTTTCTCTGTGTCCTTCCAGATGGACCTTCGCTTTCTCAGGCAGAGTACAGACCCCCTTGTGAACTATGCTCTTCAACTTTCTTCCCTATCTCCCTTTTCTCCCCTCCTTCTTCCTTCTCTCCCTCCCCCTTTTTCTCTAACTGTTCTCACTGGGGGGAAACTGGTCACTGCCAGCCAACCTGCGCTCCTGGCTCATGATCAGCATGCCAACCGATCCTATTACATAGCTGAGGCTCTCCTTGAGATCTTCATTCTGCAGTTCCTTCTAAATTCATCATTTTCTGGAAAGTTCAGGATGAAAACACTGAACTGCACAGAGTGTTACTGCTCTTGATAGGTCTATTTGCTACCGGCCTTCAGTCATGTCATTCCTCTACTCTGCTTAACAGACACAGAGGGAATACAAATGTATCTGCTCGTCTACCTACCTCACCATGCTGTGAGTTCAAGTTTCCATTCACACTTACTACTGACTCTTATGTGCCGACCCCTGGGTGACTGATCAAGGTCAGTGAACCATGCAGACACAGGGTCTGCCCTTGCAGAGATCTGAACATACTGTGCAGGGCTTAGCTGAGCATCGCAGTCTTTCTTACATAGGCAACTAACAGCTCATGAATGGCTTCACGAGGGCAGAAAGACATCCACCAGGCACAATTTTACCTCCTAGGGGTAGCTATTCACAACAGGGCCAGGCCTTACCCCTTGCTCTTACCTCCATAGTGCTGACTGGACTGTCCAGCAACTGCCTGGCTGGCAACCTTCAGTCCCCGGGAGCCCAGAGGCTGGAGAACCTGATGCTGCAGCTGTAGGGGTTTGGGTAGCACCAAGTGGGGAGGGGCAGTGGTAGTTTTGGTGACGCTGCTCTGTTGTGGTACCTGAGTGCTACTCTTCTCATCCGGGCCTGTTCAAAAAACAAGGGCAGAACAGATTAAAGTTCAGAAAAGTAAAGGAATTATATGTGAGGAGAGGGGAAGAGAGAGTGCGAGGAGCACCATTCCAATAAGCTACGGAAAGCTGCCTAGAGCGTGTGGCATTGCAGGTGCATAAAACTGCGGGAAAGAGAGATGAGTCTACAGGAAATAGGAGAAAGCTTTTAAAAATTACACTGGTGATTTAAAAGGATGCTCAGAAGCAGATAATGAAGTGGAAAGGTGAATGAGTCAACATTCTTTATCAAGATGGCTCCTCGTGCCTGGCCAGTGTTGCTCAGTGGCTGAGCATTGACCTGTGAACCAGGAGGTCACAGTTTGATTCTCAGTCAGGGCACAAGCCCAAGTTGAGGCTCGATCCCCAGTGTGTGTGTGTGCACGCGCATGTGCAGGAGGCAGCCAATCTATGATTCTTTCTCATCATTGATGTTTCTAACCCTTTCTCCCTCTCCCTTCCTCTTTGAAATCAATAAAAAAAATATATACGTTTTTAAAAAGATGGCTTCTCTAACATCTCTTGTAAAGTTCATGCAAACCCCAGTTTGGGGCACAACCCATTTACCTTGCTCTGGGGAGAGGGCAAGAGCACTGAGCGCTTCCTCCAACTCCTGAATTTGCTTGATCAGCTTCTGACCTTTGTCTGGAAGAACCTGGATGTTCACTGATGCCAGTGTGCTCTGAAAAACAGGTCCAATAAAATGGATCGCTCCTCTCCAGTTGTCAAAGACGGCTTCAGATTAAAATACCTAAAATGCTAAAACTCGGAAATTACGGCCTTTTAACGATACATGCAAAAACCAAAACGTTAAGCCCCGCTGATTTATCAATCCTGAAAAGATAAAACATAGGAAAAGGCAGAAATGCACCCACCTATGGAACTCTGCTCACATCACCATCTTTATTTAACTCATTCCTATCTGCCCAGGGTAAGCAGAGTCTTAACCTTCAAAGGGAAGCACAAGGCAGCACTTACCTTCTTTTGTTTCAGTTGTGTTGTGAGGGAAGCACGCTGGGATGCTGGGTCCGAGGGTTCTACCTTCCGGGAAACACCTGAGGCGGGAGATATTTTTCTTTGCACAGTCTGACCAGGGCATTGGAGGCTCTCCTTCTTTTGTGAGTCCGAAGCCGTGTCTAAGCATGAGGGGATCCTTGGCCGAGAGCAAACCAAAACAACATCATCTTCCTCACCACTGCTTGTGTCCGCTTCTCGCCTCTCTCCCAGGAAAGGCCCTGCAGCCGGTGGCGCGGGCTGGGTGGCCGGCCCTGTTGGAGCAGGTGCAGGAGGGGCCTCTGCCGGAGCCGGGAAAGGCGGCTGGAGCCACCTCTCCTGGGTGGCCCGCGTGCTGGGGTCATCCTTGGCTTTTGTTTCTCCAGCCTCCCAGCCCTGGGGCTGCTCCTGGCTGAGGTGTCCTGCTTCCTCGGGCTGGTTTATTGGGTTTTGGCTGCCAACAGTTTGAGGCAAAGGCCTGGTTTTCTTTTCTCTCAGAGGTTCTGGTTCTTTTTTGATATAACGACTCTCACTGTTCAGGTTCTCCTGAGGGGCCGCCGATGGTTTTCTCAGCTCATTACCAAGGCACTGCTTGGATTTCATCTCAGGAAGGTTTCTTTTGTGCACGCCTCCGATCCCCGCTGCTTCCCACTGAAGCTCTGCTTTCTCCCCTCGTGGCTCCTCTTGACCTGCAGGTTTTTCCTTCACCGCCCGGCCCGATGAGAGCTCTTTCTCCACCCAGCAGTTAGATTCGGGCTTCTGTTCCTTCTTTTGATCCAAGAGTGGGTCTTCCTTTTCCCTTTGCTTCTTACCAGCCGTCTTTCCCACATCTTCGCCTTTGATGAGCTGTTTCCACAGAGATGGCTCTTGATTCTTGTCAAGTACCTTGAACGGGTTTCTCTGCTGGATGGAAGGATAATGAGATGGCTCAGATGCATGCTGAGACCTGCTGGTTACAGAATGCTCTTTGGAATTAGGATCCTACAGGAAAAAGAACGTGATCTCTTTAATAAAAGGCTAACATGCAAATGACTCAACAACGGAACAACCTGTCAACATGACACACACTGACCACCCAGGGGAAAGATGCTCAACGCAAGGGGAGCACCGCTCAGCTGGTGAGCACAGCAGCAGTGGCAGGAGCCTCTCCCTCCTCCGCAGCAGCACTAAGGTGCCCACTGCCGGCTTAGGCCCGTTCCAGAGCAGGCCTAAGCCATCAGCCAGACATCCCCCGAGGGCTCCCAGACTGAGAGAGGGCACAGGCTGGGCTGAGGGACCCCCCTCCTCCCAGTGTAATATAAGATATTAATGCAAACTTCATTTCTAGAATGCCTTTTTTTTCCCCAGAAGAAATGGAAACAGTAAAAGCATTACAACAAGCCTGGGACTCTCCCTGCCTCTAGAAAAGACTCCTGTCAAACTCATGAAGTATTTGTTTCTTAACAGCACTTTCAATGCGTGGCTCCTTCTCTGTCCACGATCACTGCTTCCCAGGCATCCGGGGGATGTGCTAAGTAGATCAAAGAGCTTTTCTAGTAGCAAAGCCACATGTATTCTTTTCATGAAAAACGACTTACTCAATATGAACTTTTTCCCAAACCAAATCAAGGTTTGATTTGCTTATTGATTTGGAAGGTCTCACTGTGGAGTCTAGAATTTTAAGTTCAAGCTATCCCTCCAGCAAAGTAAGTCTCATCACTTCCCTAGGTCTAGTTTCTCACCTACTAGATCTCTGTGGGGTCTCTCCTAGTTCTCACATTCTAAGAGCTTATGAATTATAATCAGCTTATACCAATATCAAGGAGATATCAGTGTATAAAAAGATGCTGAAGTTAGTCAAGTAAATCTAAATTTTCCCCTAAGTAGGAGAACATTGACTACATTTAAGTCCTCTGAAAATATTTAGATAAGTAAAATAGAAGACAGTTAATTACATCTCTCCCACATCAAAAACCATAAGGATAGGCTAAGGCAGCAGTGGAACAGATCAGTAAATAGATCTTTGAATTAAAAGTCACAACAGGGTCTATCTTCCTTAAAGAAAGGAACTGCTTTTCAGAGACAGTATGATGAAGATCAACCAGTTTATGTCATATTTCAAAGTTTTTTCTGGTGATGTCACAGATTAAACAGTCTGAACAGAGCAGGTCTGAAAACAGGCAAATATAACTCCTACCTGCCATGGGATATATCCGCACCATTGTTTCTTCTCAGCCTTACTTCTAGTGCATCGGAATAACAATCTAATGCAGTATAAAACACAAATAATCAAGGATGTGAAAATCCATCGTCTGTAGCATAGTAATTATTTTCCAGGACACAGGTTATAAACAACAAGGAAGAAGAAATCAGCCAGAGGAAGCCAGACATCTTCAGTTCAGTCTCTTTCTTCAGAAAGCACATCCTCCCTCCTTCCTAAAGGCTGGCTGTCCAACCCAGCATCACACTGTCAGCCAGACCGGGAGGATTCAAATCTTAGCGCTACCATATAATTAGCTCTGAAAATGATGACACCGTATTTGACTGGTCCCTCTGGCAGTTTACCTTCCTGTAAAATGGTAAAAAGTAATGATAATCTATAATAAAAAAAGCATACTATGCAAAGCAACCAAACAGCCGTCCAGACGTCCGTATGGACAACCTTCCAGACAAAGCCAGGGCTGCAGCTGCGATCCTGCACGAATTTCATGCATCAGGCCTACTCTTGCATGAATTTCATGCATCAGGCCTCCAGCAAATAAATAAGTCCCCGCCTCATTTGGTCACCGTGAAGATAACGGAGTCAGATCAAAGTCTGACCCATATTAAGAACTTAATAAACAACTGCAGTCATTATTCCACTCCTGCAGCCACGGGGGCTTATTCCTATATCCAGACCTCTGCTTACAGCCTGGAAACTCCCTTGTCCTTATCTCTATCCAAATCTTAAAGGTCATTCAAGACCAAGTTCAAGTCTGAATGCCTCCACTTTCTCAGTAATCTTGATAAGCATAATCCCTTACTGTAGATCTTAAAGTCACAGAAGCACCTGGCATTTGAACACATCCAATCTGGCATTTTAACGTGGGCAGAGAGGACTGCTCAATGACCTTCCTATGTCTCGTTCTTACCCAGTTTTGTCAGAGGGCACTTAGGCACATGGGTTCACTGCTTGAACACTAAAACCCAAGTTGAAACAAAAATGGAAATGTAAAACATGAAATTATAAAAGGAATAGGAAAAAAAAAGATGAATATCTTTGTAATCCTAAAGTGAAGGCTTTTCTTAGCATGACATAAAACTCTACAGCTGAGAGATAAAGAATTTGGTAATTTCGACTGCATAAGTTTTAAACTTCCTTATAGTAAAAATACTATAAGCAAATTCTAAGGCAAAAAGCAAGCTGGGAAAAGTAATTGCTACACATATTACAAAGGGCTGATATCCTTTACGTACAAGGGTTACTCCTATTGTACAACACAGAGAATGATACTATATAATACCTACAAGGTACTGGCTTTACTGATGTGGGTTCTTTAAGGGTTGGTGGGGCCTGAGGTCCTTTGGTTCATGCCCTAATGCCTCTTTGTCAGCAGTCTAGGTGATCTTCATTGGGCTAGATAATCTGCGTGCCCAATTTACCCCAAAATTAACCACTCAAGGAATTTTCTAGACATATTTTATAAAAAGAAAATATTTTGAGCATCCTACTAAAACCAGTTTCTTAAAGAACTAACTTGTATAATTATTTATAGGCAAAAGAGTAGTATTATTTCCACCCATTTTGATCCCATATACTTAAGAATAAAAAGTAAAAGGGCTGGGAGCAGGGAGAGAAAAAGAGAGAAGATGAACTCAGAGTCCAGTGACAATGTCCCACATTTGTAAATTATGTGGGAAACACGCATACCAAGGCAAGAGTTCTTCCTTCTGCTTCTACTGAATGACTAGCATAGCTTCCTTCATTGCCCAACAGAGAGCCATGGCTGAAGGACCAGTCAAATGTTGGTGAGTGGTACCATCTGGTGTTTAAATTGAAGAACTGCACACACATGCAGTTGTACTCCAAGGTGTATAGAAGGGGCATTCTTTGCTGTACCTGTCTTCTTTTCAGGTTAAGCTTTACACAAAGTGGTATTAATTTGGGGATATAAGATAGCTAAGTTCTTGAAAAGAAAAGCCAGTCTGAGGTCATTCTCCAGAGGACAGGAGTTCTGGTTAAATGTATTACTGTCTGCAAAGGACATCATCATCCATGGGCTGTCTACTTCTGCTTATATTTCCCGCCTGTACCACATAGCTGGATACATGATTTTTGTTGTGGTTGTATGCTGTAAAACTTTATTCATCCTAAAACAACCTTTTTAAAGGTCTAGCAAATACCTCCTAGTAATAGTGTTTTGGGTTTGGGCTAAAAGAATTACATTTAGCATATTTTCTTTCTATTTTATTTGTAATATATTTTATTGTTTTTTTTTTACAGAGAGACAGGGAGAGGAATAGAGAGTTAGAAACATCAATGAGAGAGAAACATCAATCAGCTACCTCCTGCACTCCCTCTTTTGGGGATGTGCCCACAACCAAGATACATGCCCTTGACCAGAATCAAACTTGGGACTCGAATCTACAGGCTGACACTCTATCCACTGAGCCAAACCGGTTAGGGCTTTTTTTTCTATTTTAAAACAATGATCACCTCTCAGCTCCACCTACCTACTATGAAGAATATTAATGATAAGTTTTCAAAATACCCAGTAGCCTAAACCTCTCTTCAAAGCTGCCCACTCACTCTTTTAACTGGTTTCACATTACACAACACATGATTAATCCAAAGCTCACATCCCAACCCTTTCTTCCTATCTTGCTTAATGGTATACTCATCACCCATAAAGCCCAACTCAGCAACCATTTATTGAGCACTGACAATAACGCAAACACCAGACTGAGTGCATCACACACAGTGTGTCCTCACAGCCCAGGGACACCCATGATCACTATTCCTGATGAGAAAGAAGGGAAGAAACATGATTCAATGCCCTACCGGAAAATTCATCTTATCCATTCTCTTTCAGCAAGTTTTCTGCCGTCTAAGTGTATCCAATTCCACTGCCACTGCCTCAATCCAAACCCATTTTTCTCACTAGGTTTGAATACCAGCAATATAAGTTATAACCAAGGGAACTTAGATTCCATTCTAATCTCTCTACATTTTTCCCTGTATGTAAAACAGGGGTATTGAAACTTATCACAGCAGAATCTACGACAATAAGAGATAATGAATATGCTATGTAGTTATATCTCAGTGGTCCCCTTGCCTCCACTATCTTCACTTTCTAATATATCCTCCACAGTTAGTTCTTCTTTTAATGCAAATTGGATAAAGAATTCTTCAGTGGTTTCCTACCACCTAGAACAGTGTTTCTGCATGAGAGAGCCCCCAGTAGTTCACAAATGGTTTCATGTACTAGAAGCGTACCAGCCCCACTATATCAGAGAAAACCATCGAAACATGAAAATTTTTAAAATTCCATTTAAAACCACATCAAAAACCATAAACACTGAGGACTAAAATTAGCAAAAAGAGTACAGAACTCCATAATGAAAACTATTCAACTAAGGAGAAATTTTAAAGTCATAAATAAATAGACCTTGCTCATGGATTGGAAGATCAATATTATTGTCAGTTCTCCTGCAAATGATCCACATAGATTCTATAGTGCTTCCTGAGGAAATTTTAAAAGTTGATTCTATGTTGTATATGGAAATGCAAAGGACCCAGAATAGCCAGTCTTGAAAAATAAAGTTGGAAGACACACACTACCTTATCTGATTGTGTAAAGATAGGCCAAGGCAGCAGTGGAACAGATCGGTAAATCCAGAAATAGCCCACAAAAGATCACCTAATTTTGTTTTTAATTTCTTTTTTTTTAATGTATTTTATTGATTTTTGACTGAGAGGAATAGAGAGTTAGAAACATTGATGAGAGAGACATTGATCAGCCACTTCCTGCACGCCCCCTAGTAGGGATGTGCCCGCAACCAAGATACATGTCCTTGACCAGAATCGAACCTGGGACCTTTCAGTCCACAGGCCGACGCTCTATCTACTGAACCAAACAGGTTTCGGTGGTCACTTAATTTTTAAAAAATATATTTAAAATATATTTTTATTGATTTCAGGGAGGAAGGGAGAGGGAGAAAGAGAAACATCAATGATGAGGGAGAAGCAATGATTGGCTGCCTTGTGCACACCCCCTCCTGGGGATCAAGCCCACATTCGAGCATGCCCGATTGGAATCGAACCCAGGACCCTTTAGTCCACAGGCCAATGCTCTATCCACTGAGCCAAACCAGCTAGGGCTCAACTGATTTTTTAATAAGCATTTTCATGGAGAAAAGAATGTCTTCAAAAACAGTGCAGAAACAATTGCACAGCATTCATTTGATACTACATGGAAAAATGAACTTTTACTCCTATCGCATAAGATATCCAAAATTAATTTGAGATCAACCATAGAGTAAACAAACAAACAAAGCCATAAGCAAAACTATAAAACTGCTACAAGAAACCACTGGAGAAATTGATGATGTTGGGTAGGCAAAGATTTCTTACTGAGAAGACAAAAAGCACAAGCCATTAAAATGTAATAAAATGGCTGAAACCGGTTTGGCTCAGTGAATAGAGCGTTGGCCTGCGGTCTGAAAGGTCCCGGGTTCGATTCTGGTCAAGGGCACATACCTTGGTTGCGGGCACATCCCCAGTGGAGGTTGTGCAGGAGGCGACTGATCAATGTTTCTGACTCTCTATCTCTCTCCCTTCCTCTCTGTAAAAAAATCAATAAAAATAAAGTAATAAAATGGACTTTATAAAAATGGAAAAGTTCTGCTTTTTTAGGGGCAATCAGGCCAGCAGGGGAGCAATTAGGAGTGATAAGGCAGGCAGGCAGAGGTGGTTAGGGGCAATCAGGCAGGCAGAAGTGGTTGGGGGTGATCAGGCAGGCAGGCAGATGAGCAATTAGGAACCAGTGGTCCCAGATTGCAAGCGGCAGTCGGACAGCCCCCGAGGTCCCGGATTGAAGAGGGTGCAGGCCAGATTGAGGGAGCACCTCCCTCCCCAGCTCTTGTGCACAAATTTCGTGCACTGGGCCTCTAGTGTATACACACACACATATACATAATATTCTAGCTGTGATATTATACTAAATTTTGCAAAATGTTACCCTTAGGTAAAGTCTACAGTGATCTCTCTGTATTGTCATAACTGCAAGTGAATCTACAATTACATAAAAATTTCAATTAAAAAAAATAGGCAAAAAATTTAAACAGTTCGTCAAAGATACACAGATGGCAAATGAGCACATGAAACAAACTGTGGAATTCATAAAATAGAATTCAGCTAAGCAATAATAATGAATGAATTACTGATACACAAAACCAGATGGAGAATTTCACAGATACTGCTACATAAAAGTCAAACAAAAAAATTTGTATGTTATGAATCAAAATAGTGGTTACCTATGGGAGATGAGGAGATTAACTAGAAGCAGGTCCAATGTCAATATTCTATATTTAGGCAATAGAAACATTCTATATTTTGATTGGGGTCTTGATCATAAGGATGGGTATACAACTATACTTCTCCCAAAATTCAACCAGTTGAAGACTTAAGATCTATGCATCTTATTGCATATATAGCTCAATTAAGAAAAACAGTAAAACAGGCAACATTCAGGTATGTAAAAATTGTGAAGATGGCCCTTGAATGCCTCTATTAGGGAGAGGGGGGCAGAAAGAGGGAGAAATCAATCTAAAAATATATAAATTCCAAACTGTACAGGATATCATATAAAGACCATCACACCTGGCCCCTGCCTTCCTGGCCAGCCTTATCTTCGGAAGTCTCTACTCAAACATGTGCTAAGCTATTACTGAACCAAATGCATGTAATTCTGTTACTTCGTGACTCTGTACCCTAATGTAGAGTATTCATCAGTTAAATATGACCCCTCTCCTGCTCCTGGTGAATTCCTACTTATCTTTCAATTCTCATCTAACATTTAAATAGACTTTCCTGCACTTCTGAGTTCCCATAAAGAGGGCGACTAACATTCACAGAGTACTTAACATATGTTAGACATTTTTACACATTATCTCATTCTGTTACCAGAATGAGAAAGTTGACAAGTTAATGACCATTGGTGGGCTGGTGTTACTGGCTACTTGAGAGCTGAACAGGGACAAAGGTGGAGCAGTTTAATTCTGAAATTTTGCTCAGCAGTGAGGGTGGGAGAGCTCAGATGATATTCACTACATGTAAAAATACTGCTGTGTTTTTGTGTGTTTCTTTTTAAAATAACAAGTATTAAAGAATCCTAGGAAAATATACCTGGCTCTAACTCTTCCAGGCAAGGGGGAAAAAATGTACTTAGATGTTCCTTTTGGACACTTACCGATATTCTTTCGTGCCCTGGGATGGCAGTAAGCCCTGAAGTTCTACCACAAATCCCTCGTGCAATAAACAGTGAGAAACAGGAAGGCTAGAGGGGGGGAAAATAGAAATTTTGTTTTAGAAGGAAAAGAACAGAAGCAAACATCCTATAATTAAATCCAAACTGTAAGCGGCCAGGCATGAACTCCACTGAGTTTGTAAATCCCAGACAGTTCATGTGTACATGCACTCCTCTGGGGAAAGTGCTAATAGCTTTCCTCTTTCCTACCTCCCAAATAATGTGTGACAGTAATCTCTCTTTCCTGATAACTCAAAAGCTTTAAAATATACTGTGGTCATAAGGATGTGTATACTAGTGACCGTTACATTGTAAGACCACAGGAATACCTGAAGTATCTAAGTCTGGCTGGGAATTTTCCCCAGCTTCTTCCATCCTCCTTTTTCCTTTCATAACCTGTTTGCTGTCACTTAGTGTTGTTCATATACCTACTGTAGCAACACACCCTAATTTGTTCATGATTGGCCATAAATTTAAAATCCTATCCTCCAATTTCTTAGTATGAGAAAATTTGATATTTGAGAGTAAATCGGTTTAAGAACTTTCCTTTCCTATGACCTGCAATACTTTTTATCTTGCTTATATTCTGGTTACCAGACATATTCCAAATAGATCAAATTACTGTCTTCAAGTCAAATATTATTGCACTAGAGGTCCGATGCACGAAATTTGTGCAAGAATGGGCCTTCCTTCCCCCAGCTGCAGGCACCAGCTTCCCTCTGGCACCCAGGACTCAGGCTTCCCTCCCAACCTCCCCACCCCCTTCCTCTGGAAAGATGTCTAATTAGCATATTAAGCTTTTATTATTATAGATCAGTTTACATAGCAGTGCGTTTGTATAAATGGCACTCTATATAAGGATGTGTTCTTTTTCATGTAAAACCAAGTCTTATGCTACCATTATTAATGCTTAATTCCTACTAATATGAACATGCTCTCGTTTCATGAAACTTGAGCTAGATACAGAACCCAAGAAGCTCAGTATAGAAACTAGAAATACAGAGCAAACCCTAACATAATATGCTGCTGATAGCTTATTTTTGGTTGGTTCCTTCTATCTCATTCTATCTCAAGATTTGACAGCTTTACTCAAAATCATTTTGTATTTAATTAAAGTGGATCCCAGTCATTTCTTTCAATTAAAAACGTTAGTAGAGGGCTACCAGAAAAAGTTAACATTCCATGTTGGAAAAATACTTTATTTTCTAGTTGATAGCCATTGTGTACTTCACATGGTATAGAGAAGTTATTTTTCTTGATCAAGTCCAGGAGAGAGAACGAAAAAATATTTAGTGATGTGATTGATTGTTTTCAAGTCCTCTAGAGCAGTGGTTCTCAACCTTCCTATGGCCGCGACCCTTGCATACAGTTCCTCATGTGGTGGTGACCCCCAACCATGAAATTTCGCTACTGTTATGCATCGTGATGTAAATATCTGCATTTTCCGATGGTCTTAGGCGACCCCTGTGAAAGGGTCGTTCGACCCCCAAAGGGGTCGCGACCCACAGGTTGAGAACCACTGCTCTAGAGACTGTGGGCGGCTGGCACTACAAAACATGAACACTCTGAGAACAGAAGTAACTTTCCTCGCTTTAAAAAAAGATACTTAACATTGCTGGGTCTCAGCTTTCCATTCTGTGAAAGTAGAGTCGTTGAAATCAGACACCTGATTTTCTTTCAGCATTAACCCCTAAAGTAACTTTGTTTCTTTGGATTACCATTAGCACCACTTCAATGCAGACAATCCTGTTTTTAGATGCGGCCCTCGGGGTGGTTCAGCCTAAAACTAATTAAAAACAAGACCCAACTCCTGCATTGTAGGTCCTCGGTTAAATGGGGCGGAGGAGGGGTATGTCCAAGTTACCTAGACCCGACAAATCAATAGAAGAAACCCAGAGCCGGAAAGGACCAGAAGGGTTAGATGTAGCCTCTCCCCCATTGACACAGCTCGTGGTGGCCCAGAGAGGGTGAGCAACCAGGCTGGGGTCACACAGCACGCAGGAGCCGAGCGTCTCCCCAACACGCCCTGCCAGGGGTCCTGGGGTTCCCAACTACTTAGAGGCCCCACCGCTCCTAGACGCTCTGACGCCGGGCGCCCAGGGCCGAGAGCCGGCGGCTCCTCCCGGGAGGCCCCGCGCGGGTTCGTTCACAGGGAGTCGGGCCCAGCTCGGGACCTACTCGGTGGCCTGCACGAAGCTGCAAGCGTCCGCCCGGCACACGTAGAAGCTCTTCCCTTTATTCGGGCCGTCGCGAACGCCGGTCTTCAGAAAGCAGGAGGTCCCTGGGGAGAGAAGGTCGACAACAATTACGCCATGACAGATGGACCCACCCCGGGGTGCGGGGGAGGGAGAAACCTAGGACCCCGGCCCCTCACCATGCTCTGGACACCTAACCAATTCCATCCCGTTCTTGCGGGCCGCTCCCACGAAGTCCCGCCCCAACTCCCCCCGCTTCCGCTTTTCAGCCGGTCCTCCAGAACCAATCATCAGCCTTCATCCCGCCCCCCATACGTCACCGCCG
>PVJN01047497.1:5923-16082 GCA_004026805.1 Lasiurus borealis
CCCTGTCCCTGCGGCCACTCACCCCGCCGCCCGCCAGCCCCGCGTCCCTGGCTGACCTTCCTGACACACACGGTACATGGCGGCCACCTGTTACAGCTTAAGTGGCTCCCATCCACGAAAACCCGGCTGAAGCCCTAGCCCTGTCCCTGGGTGTGCTCTTATCTGAAACAGGATCTTCGCAGATGGAACCGGTTCAGGTGCGTTGAAGCAGGAATTTTGGGGAGTAAATAGGCAGGTTCGGGAAATGTTGGGAATTAAGGGGACCACAGGAAAGGTTCGGGCTGCAGACCAGCAGAAGGTCTGTCTCGGTAGAATAGGGGAGCTGAGAAGCTGCAAGGGACACGTTCCCACAGAATGAGGGGGCTGGGGGCTGGGGCAGCAGAAGGTCCTCAGCCACAAACCGAAAGGAAGCCTCGCTCAGAGGAAGAAGAAGGCCCGGAGGGACAGGAAAACAAGAGGGAGGAGGAGGGGGGCCTCACTGTCCCAGGTGAGGTTCGACCTCTGAACCCAGGAGTTACTCTAGTGACCAGCCTGAGGGAAGAGTGACCCGTCCGAGGGGACATCAAGGCACCAGGATCCGCAGTAAGCTGCAGGGAAGGGAAAGGAACTCAGGGGGACTTTCCTGCCCCACGTAGGAGCCTGTTTTGGGGGACCCTTTCCCCCTCACCTCGCCAGACACCACCTTCCATCTATAGATTCCTTCTTCAACGCCAACAATGGACAAAGAATCCGGGGACTGTCCAAGACGCAGGGGAGGGCCCGGGTGAGGAAGGGGCCGCCTGGAGCCAGGACACTCAAGGCCACCAGCGACCTGGAGGTAGAAGGTCAGAGCGGCTGAGCGCCTTCCGAGAGGGTCCCTCCTGTCACCTGGGTTCGGGGCTTCCCACCCCCACAGCAGGTGCCCCGGGCACTCTGGGGGCAGGAGACCACACGCAACAAGCACACACACACACATAAGCACACGCACGCACACAGTAGGGCGTGCTGGCAGGTGGTGGGTTTGACCCTGAGCTGGTGACGATGACCCTCAGCTGCATCTGGGTTCAGGGACCAGCCTCAGGCTCCACAAGCCACGCCCCCAGCACTGCCCGGCCTGTCCCATCAGGGCCCCGGGCTAAGGGGGGTCCTGTTTTTGTGAGTTTAAACCAGACCCACCCCGTCCTCCAGGAATTGGCCAAAGTGGCCCCCACGGCGGGAAGGAGAGGCCTGCAGGGAACTCCAACTGCTCCTCCGGCCACACAACGCGGAGCTACCAGAAGGCGAGGTGGCAGGCATGGAGGGGGGGGGGTGCTGTGCAAAGGGAAGGCCCACCCCATTCCCACGGCCACACTGCAGGCTGCGGGTGGCCCAGCGTGCGTGGGCATTGAGGACGCGCGGGGCAAGGCCCTGGTTCTGGCCCCCGGGAGAGAATGCACGCCTGGCGCCCAGAGCCGGCAGAGCTTCCTGGACGTGGGAAGGGAACTGGCCGGAAAGGAAGGGGTTGCAGGGGAGGGGCTGGGCAGCACCGAGCACTCCCCGGGAAGGGGCCTGCGGGCCTCCCTGCGCCCGGGCGTGGCGGGTGTGAGGGCGAGTCCCGTGCTGATAAAACGGCTCTCCTAACTGGTAGCCACGTGGCGTCCCTCCCCCGAAAGATAAGGAGAGAGAACTGTGCGTCCCAAAGACAGAGGAAATCCACCCAAGGACGGCGTTTCCCGGCAACTTCCTGCTTAAAAAAAAAAAAAAAAAATTCTTGGCCGCGTCGCAGGATTGAAATAAGAACAGTCATTTCCCAGTTTCCTCGGCGGCGGGGCTGGCTCCTGCTTCCACGTGTTTGGACGGAACAGGCCCAAGGATGCCCCTTCTCCCAGCTCCGGCCCCTCCGGTCTGATTCAGTCTCCACCTGCAGAACCACCTCCAGGACCAGCCACACCAGGTGTTTTCTACCCTCACTCCTCACTGCCCAACAGCCATGGGTCCCCAAATTGCTCAGGTTATCCCCCGAGGGGGGCTCAGACCACCGCCCGGGCCCGGCCTCTGGGCCTCCACGCCCGCCTCTCCCTGGGCCTCTGTTTCCAGGGGACCATGTGGCTCCCCAGGCCGGGCCCCTTCTCCCTGCAGGTGGCAGAGGAGCAGCGGGAGGGCTCGGAGCATCTGAAAGCTGCCAAACCAGCGAGGTGGGGCCTCGGGGTCAGCCACGCACCAATTCCTTCCCCGTTCCTGGGCCCCTGCTGATGGTGTTCATTACTGGAGCCCGGAGAAGGTGGGGCGGGCTGACTTCCTTTCTCTGAGGGGGGACTGAAAAGCAGGATCAGCCTTCCTCAGCCGCTAGTCTCAGACGGGGGACCCCCAGGGCTGTGAGGAGGGGTTCCAGGGAAGTGGACCAACTGGAGAGAGGTGTAGCCGCCTCCCACTGGGGCAGAGGCAGTGCCAGGGGCAGGGGGAGGGGCTGGGAGACGGGGAGGGGCAGGAGCAGGGCAGTGTGGGCGGCCTCGTCCAGCCACCGAGGGCCCAAAGAGAGCCCAGGGCAGAGGCGGAGGGCCCCACGTTTCCCGCCTCACCGCTGGAGCAGGGACACCTCACCTGGGCTCCCCGCCCCCCGTCTGGACTTCAGCCGGCTCCCCGGTTCCCAGGCCTTTGGACTCGGAATGAACTCCACAGCGGCTCCCGGTCCCGGCCTGCGGGAGTGCCGCCTCCACAGTCAGCACCTCCCACCTCCTTTCTGACATGTGCCTCCTGCTGCTCCTGTCTCCCCGACAACCCTGCCTCAGCTCCTCCCCAGAGGCCTTTGCACCTGCTGTTCCCTCCTCCTCGAACGCTGTTCCCTGCAGCTGCTCGCCGCTGGCTTCCTCCTCCTCCACCCTCAGGCCTCAGGCCTCAGGCCTCAGCCCCTTCTTGGAAAGCCTGTCAGCCAGACCCGGACCGACGGACCCCAGTGCCGCAGGGTCTCAGAGGCCCCTGGAGAGCCCACCCAGGCTCCCGGAGCTCCGACGATCGGGGGGCGTGCCCTGCGCTGGCAGCGGGTCCTTGGGAAAGGCCGCCAGGAAGGGGCCCCCAGGGCAGGTCAGGAAACAGGAGGAAGGGGCAGACTTGTGCTGAGGGCCTGGCGGGGGTAGGAGGCCAGTCCACTCTGGAATCACGCACGGCTCAGGGGGTTTGCAGGGGCGCCCAGCCCCGGGCCTCGGGCCTCGCACAGGAGTGTTGAGTGCAAACGCGGTGAGAGGCCTGAGCACCTGCCTTTCTCCTCTGGGAGCTCCTGTTCCCCAGTCCGGAGGAGGGGGAGGCTGTGCTCACAGAGACAAGGAGGCCCGGCCCTGGCGGGAAGGAGGGGACCCAGGCGGCACCCCCCCTCCCCCCCGTGGCTGCTGCACCCGGTGTGTGCAGGTGCCTGGTGTGTGCAGGTGCCCCCCACTTTCTCTGGATGAGGTGGGGCGGGTGCTGGCTGACCCAGAGGACAGACGTCAGATTCCACCCTCCGCCCTGTGTCCATCATGTAGTCACATTTCCAGCGGGAGCTCTGCCCACTCGGCTTCGGGGAACGTACTGAGCAGTTTCTGGGGCGACACTCGGACCGGGTCTGGGTTCTGACGTGGTGGGTGTGGGACCCCCTTCCTCGGTGCCGGTGCCTCAGGCTGAGGGTGTTTCCCCGCCGCACACCTGCCTCGGGATGAATGCAGGGAAAGCATAGTCAGCGCACACCCGTTGCTTGGAAAGGGAAAAGACTGGGGAGAGAGGCTGTGATTTTCAGGGTCCAAATCCATCAAATGCGCTTCCTTTTAGAAAAAAGACTGTGCCGAACCCCCTTCTGCACCAACGGCTCTGTTCTGAAATGTAGTCCAACAGAGAAAAACCGAGGGGCAGCACAGGTGAACCCCGAACTGCTGCCGCACACAACAATGTTGAAACCACAGGAAGCTGGCTGAGCGGAAATTCCACAACTAGAAGGAGAGAGGGGCTCACGGAGACTCAGAGAAGCTGCAAAGAGCCGAGGTACGGAGACACGCACGTAGAGGACAGGCGGTGAACGGTTTGGCCAGCTTCCTCTAGCCGGAGGGAGATGGGAACTCTCATCCATCTTTTCTAGGACATTCTTGAAAAACCTTATAACCGTGGTTTTGATCTCTATATCCAGTCATTTGTTTTCCTCCATTTCCCTCGTTTGTGACCTGTTTGTCTTCGAATTTTCGCTGCTTCCCTGAGTTGGTAGAGTGGCTTTGTGTGCTAGGTGTCCTATATGGCCCAGTAGCTCTGCCTCCCCAGTTACCTGAAGTGGACACTCTTGGTGCACCCCTTTGTGGACTGTGTGCACAGCCTTGTTGTAGTTAAGTCTTGATTGTTGTTGGTGTCACTGGGAGGAATTGACCTCCAGGCCAATTGGCTGTGAGGATCAGCTGTGTCTATGCTGGGAGAACTTCTGTGCTGGAGTCAGCCTTATGAGACTTACAAGATTGCAAAAGCCTCTTTCAGGGGCATAGAAAGGGAGTGGACTGACAATTCTCCGGGGGAAAGGGGTGTGGAGGTGAGGGAAAAGACTGGACAAAAATCGTAAACCTATGGATGAGGACAGTGCGGGGGAGGTAAGGGCAGAGGGTGGGGTGGGAGCCGGGTGGAGGGGAGCTATGGGGGGAAAAGGAGGAACAACTGTAATAATCTGAACAATATTTATTAAATTTTAAAAAATAAAAATAAAAACTTATGATTATCTCAAAAAATAAAAATAAGTCGTCCAACAATTCGGCCAGGGAGCCCGGTAATCCTCTCGCCAGGAACGCCATGAAGCAGTCACAGCTCCTCGGGAGAAGCATGGGTTGTTCTCAGAATGAGATGCCGCCCCGTCCCCCACACTCCACGTGCATGTCAAGCAGGCTGGCCTTTCACCCCCATTTCCCGGCTCCTCTCTACAGCGCTGCCAGGAGACAGGACGCAAGAAGGCTCAGATTCCTCCCTGCTAATGCCTCCTGTGCTAACACCTCCTCCCAATAACCTCTTCCCCCGATAACCTCTCCTGCCTCCTCCCTCCTCCCGATAACGCCTCCTGGATCGCATTTATGATCTAAGGCCCAGACCACCCCAGGCCAAGACAGCACCTGCCTCCCCAGCCCACCCCCCCGTCCCTCCGCCTTCTGAGTTATTCCTCCCAAAAAGTGCCTCTTCCTCGACACACTGAGGCTCTTCTAACCAGCCCAGGCCGGACCCCGGAGACAGAAGTCCCGGGAGATGACATGCCCTCTTCTCCTCCGCAGGAGTCCTCGGCCCTGGCCCTGGGGAGGGCCCAGGGCGACCCAGGCCAGCCTCCCTGGATTAAGCACAAAGAACGCCCCCAGGGAAGGAGCAGATAAACCACGAAGGTCTTTGTCTGAGACGAGATCTCGGCTGTGCTGCTGATTCAGTCTGACGGTGCCAGGGTTAGGACAGGTTTCTCATTCCCCAAAGGCAGGAGTGTAAAACCAACAGTGAAACTATTGGGGGGCTGGGGGGGGGGGTGTCTAGTTCCCCTGTTCCCAGTTATGAGGAAGGTAAGCTGTTTCCTCTCCAGATTCTCGGCGAGGCCCGCAGCTCCTGCAGGCGGAGGGTGAGCTAGTCCTCGGGGCCCGGCCCTGAGCACAGCTCACTTGGCAAGGACACTAACAAAGGCTGAACCAAGGTCGGGAGGACAGCGTGGAGGGGGAAATCCTGCAGGCCCTGTCCTGGCCAAGGCGGGCGGCCCCTCTCCCTGGACATCTTCCCGCGGCAGCATTTTCCTAAGATCCAAAGGAAGTTTAACGTAAAAATAAAGTTCCCCGCCTGTGACCAGTAAATATATCCCAACATATCCTGGCGAGGGGGTTGGCTGCAGGCAGAACCGAGGGGCTGACCAGAGGGCCTCAGACGAAGGAGGGGCCTGCATGATCGGAGGGCCCAGCAGTCACCAGGAGCCGGCAGAGGGGAGAGGGCAGAGGGCAGAGGCAGAGCCTGCGGGGACAGGAAGACGCCACGTGCTGGCTTTGAACACAGGATGGGGCCTTTGGCCCAGGCAGGTGGGCCCCTGGGAACTGGGCGAGGCCAGGAAAGTCTGCCCCGGAAGGAAGCAGCCCGGCCACTCTGGCTCCCGCCCGGGAGACCCACCCTGGCTTCCGGCCTCGGACGGCCGGTGCCGCTGTGTGTGCCGTAAGCACCGGTTCGCAGTGCTGACGCTGGAGCGGCTGCAGGAACCCGGGACACTGACAGTCTGACTAATGCCGAGACTGCTCTCCAGGGGACACGGGTCCCCCTCTGCTTCCGTGTCCCCGTTACACCGCTTCTTCCTTCCCTGCCACTCACATTCCCCGACTCACACAGGCGGAAGGAGCGCTGGCTGCCCTGGGCCTGCCGGCGCTGACACGGGGCCATCACAGACACTCGTGTCGGGGAGAAAGGGAACTGGGGACTGTGTGACTGTGTGACAGGACTTCGCAGCACCTGGCCGGCCCCGCCCCGGCCCCCGGTCCCAGGAGGAGCCCGCATGCGATGCTGGTCCAGAAAGCGAGCCGCAGCCACAGGGCCTGAGTGTTTGTCTTGGAAATTTATTGACAGGATCCCCACGGGGGCTGCGGCCAGAGAATCGCTCGAGCGCGTTTCCGGGAGGGGCTGGAGGACGCTGGCGGCAGCTACAGGAACCTTATCCCCGCTCCAAACTGGACGCCATCGCAGATCCTAGGGAAAGGCGGGAGATCAGTGCTGTGAGGCCCTGCTCACCCGCGGCTCAGAGGTGCTCAGCCTCCTGGTCTCCGAGGCGCTCGCACTACGGCCGAGATGACCTTTCTGGCCGCTCCCCGTCACACCCTGGGCGCAGCTCCCCCAGCGGCCGCCTCACTCAGCCCTGTCTCTGTGACCACGCTGCTGGATCTCCACGGCCACCTCCAGCTTAAAGTTAGCGCCGTTTCAGACCTGACTGTGCCGTCTGAAGCCCTCTGAGAGCCGCCAGCGGGAACTCTAAGTTAGGGCCGTTTCAGACCTGTCCCATCTCTGTGCCGTCTGAAGCCTCTGAGAGCCGCCAGCGGGAACTCGGGGACATCTATGACCTGCCACACCCGTCCCCAGCCTGCCCTTGCAGTGTCAGCAGTGCCGATTCCACTCTGACCCTTCACTCCACCGGCTCCGGCTGCAATGTGCTCGGCGCACGAGTGACAGCCGAAAGGGAGAGTCGGCGTTCTCTGAAGACACGTGAGGAAGGGTCCCCTCCACGGGCTCCCACAGCGCGGGGTGCTTCTCGGAGCACAGTGACCTCAACAACAGTGCAGCCTCCGTGGCCGCAGCCCGGGGGCGGGGGGGGAGAGGAGAGCTGCACCCCACTGTCTGAAGGGCAGGAAGCCCAGGGCAAGTCACACGGCCGGGGAGGCCGGGCAGGGCTGCGGCCACGCCTGCTGTCCCCTGCTCTCGCCACCAGCCGGAGGCGGCAGGCGGTCCCGGAGGCTGATCCTCAATCAGGCCGGTGAATGACGACGAAGCCCCAGCTAACGCACATGCACTTGGGTGTCTTTGCCCAGAACATCCATCAGGCCATCCCTGTGTGGCCGGACTGACAGTGAACCAGCTGACCCCACCAGCTGCTGGGCCTGGGACAGGCGGAGCGTTTCTGAGGCGGGATCCGTGCGGAGTCAGCTGGGACAAAACTCCAGCAAGGAGGGAGTGAGCAAGGAGAGTGACTTGTCTCTCCCAGCTCTGCTCCGAGCAGAGCAGACCAGGGGGACGGAGCGGCTGGGCTCTCGCACCCTGTCCGGGAGGAGCCGGGTGGAGAGGGTCTTCGGCCCCCAGAACAGCGAGGAGGACACGTGCTGCCCCGCCCTGAGGCTGCGTGTTTTGTCCAGCAGCCGAGCTGCCAGCGCATCCTACGTGACGGGGCTTCTTAAACCCTGGACCACGCACCACACACACAAGACGGAGTGAGCGTCCGCTGCCCATGCCCCACACTATCTTCACCCCGAGGGCCTTCGCACACCTGGCTCACAGGGTGACTCAGGAGAGAGGGCAAGGGCGGCTCCTCCAGGGGCCGGGAGCCACGCTCCGCCCTCCAGCCTGAGTACCCCCTCCACCCTCCGGTCACCGGCTGGCGACTGCACTGGGTCAGCCAGTGGATCAGTAACACCTCGCCAGCCCCTGGAGACCTGAGGAGGACCACCGCGTGGCAGCAGCAAGTGCGAGCACATGAGGTGGGACATTCATATATTTCCCTCCAAAAACAACAATGGAGGAAAATGCTGATCCTTCCACTCTCTTGCTCCCTCTTTAGCTTCTCTTACAATCTTGACTCTCAAAGGCTGACAATGAGACGCCTCGGAGCGCGATTACGAGGAGGGGCAGCGCCTGAGAACCCGCACACCCACCTGTCCCCCGACTGCACGCCCATGGGGACGCAGTAGTTGAGCTCCAGGCGTGCGATGTTGCCCAGCCGCAGCACGATGCCCGCGCCGTACGACCAGCGGATGCACTCGGCCAGCCTGCGGATGTGAGCGTTGGGGCCCTCCCCTGAAACGAGAGGAGGGGTGACCCCGGTGCCCTCTGGCCATGCTCAGAGGCAGGGGGGGACAAGGCAGGAGAAGCGGACAGCACTGGACGGGGCCTGGGGGTGGGACACCCTCCTGTCTGTCCCGGAGCCAGGCTTCTCGACCCTCTGGGCCCGGACATTCGGTCCCTTGGCCAGCACAGCACGCCCCCTCCCCCGGGAGCACCCCCTCCACACACCAGGCCGAGGGCTGTGCTGAGGGCAGCGTTGGACACCTCACGTCCCCCCGGCTGCATACCCCCCCAGGGTCTCCCCTGGCCCTGAGCTCTGGGAGAACGGACCAGTCATGGCCTCACTGACTGGCACGGGAAGGGGCGCCAGGCATGTCTGCAGGGCGAATGCACAGCTCTGCCTGCACTCAGCCCTCGAGGAGGACTGCCCCGTGCGACCCACCACACCACCGGGGACGCTGCTCCGCGCAGGGTGGGAGGTGTTCGGTTTAAACGAGCACCGCCTCACATTTACAGCCCGTGCGATCCAAACGGACAGGCCCCTCGCGGGCCCCGTGCACTCAAACCAAGGCCGCGGCGCCCGCGGTCTGAGGCGCTCACCGTAGTTGAGGTTGCAGAGGTTGCCCGCGTTGAGGAAGAAGTGGGTACGGAAGAGCTCGCCGAAGCCGCCCTGGCCAGGCCGGAAAGGCAAGGGGGTGTACAGGTGCAGGCCGCCGGCCCAGTACGCCTCTCCGCCCAGGTAGTATCCTGCCGGTGCAGAGCGGGACGGTCAGTGCAGGGCCCGGGCCACCGTTCCCGGGAGCAGGTGTGCCATGTGCACGCGCACAGCTCAGGCCGGGCCGCTCCCGATGCCCAGGCTGCCGGCCGCTCTGAGGGTAAGCGTTTCCCGTCCACCTCGCACCCGCCTCACAGGAAAACGCCACCGCCGCCGAGAAAGCAGCGGAGTCAGACCGCAGCCTCCCGGGAGGCCCCTGGAATAAAGCGGGCCCCACGGCGCCAGCCCTCCGGCCCGCAACAGCAAGAGGCCTGCTGGGACTCACTGTCCCCTGGCGCCCAGCGCCGTCACCTGCATCCGACGCGTGAAAGGAGGTATTCTGCAAAAACGCCACCCTGGAGCCACAGAGGAGAGCGTGCCTCTGCACACGCTGCCCACGCTCCGAACCCCGCACGGCGCCCGCCCTCACGGTGAGGCAGCAGCGCCCGGTGAGAGAAGGGTCCTCGGGGAGGGCTGCTGGCCACTGGTGGCTGCCCAGGTTCTGGACACGCCTGCGCCTGCTCCCTTTCACTACAACAGCCACCGCGTTGAAGGGACAGGAAAACACTGCCTGAACCGTTTACAATCGTTGCAGAAAGCCTTCCTACGTGGTCTTCGGACCTTTGATACGAAGCGACAAACGTGTACTAAAAAGGAGACGCCGTCTCCAAGGTCAGCCTGGGAACGAACTGCTGAATGACAGAGACTCCGTCTCCGCGTCCCTTTCTCTCTGAGGCTCCGTTTCCCAGCAACGGCGCCTCTTCGCGTGTCATCACCAAGTGACAGGCCCGCGGGAACCGACAGCACGGGGAGGGCTGGGGACATGAGAGACTTGCACTGGTCAGATGACAGCTACACCCCGGGTCTGTCACCCGGTGGCCATAAACACCCACAAATGAGAAAACAAACGGTGAGCCGTTTCCATACAAACACATACACACACACACACACACACAC
>PVJN01047498.1:0-15982 GCA_004026805.1 Lasiurus borealis
AGGAGTGGAGGTCATGAGAAGTATGCAGATTAAGGGGTGTTTTAAATGAAAATCTAGTAGGACTAGTTAATAGATTGATTTGAGCTGTGAAAGAAAAAAATATTCAGCCGAGATCACTGGTGTGGCTCAGTGGATAGAGCATTGGCTTGGGGACTGAAAGGTCCCAGGTTCGATTCCGGTTGGGGGCATGTACCTTGGTGGCGGGCACATCTCCACAGTGGGGTGTGCAGGAGGGGGCTGATCGATGACTCTCTCTCTTATCGATGTTTCTGACTTTCTATCTCTCTCCCTTCCTCTCTGTAAAAAGTCAATAAAATACATTAAAAAAAAATATTTCAAACATGATTCTGGGTTTCTGTTCTGACCAACCAGATGATTGGAGTCGCTACTGCAGAAAAGTAGAAGAATGTTAAAAGAAGCACATTGTGGAGAGAATACTGGGAATTTGGTTTTGCACATAGAAAGTTTGAGATGTCTATTAGATATTCAAACAGATAATTGTAACTACAGGTCTAGGGTTCAAGGTAGAGGTATCTAATGAAGTTGAACATTTGAAAAATTAATGTATAGGTAGAATATAAAAATGCAATGCTGGCCCTAGCTGGTTTGGCTCAATGGATAGAGTGTCAACCTGTAGACTGAAGGTTCCTAGGTTCGATTCCAGTCAAGGGCACATGCTCGGGTTACAGGAGGCAGCCAATCCATTATTCTCTCTCTTCATTGATGTTTCTATTTCTCTCTCCCTCTCCTTTCCTCTCTGAATATAATAAAAATATATTTAAAAAATGCAATGCTAGATTAGGGAGGGACTGCATTTATAGGCTTGAGTTCATGTATGCTCCTGTGCTTAGATGTTAGGGAGATGGAGAGGGCCAGCAGAGAAGACTGAAGTGTAGCTACTGACATCAGTTATATCAAATTTTGCTGATATAGCAAGTAATAAGAGAACTGAAAATTGATTATTGAATTCAGCAGCATGAGTCTTTGGTGACATTGTGAAGATTGCTGTTGGTAGAGTGGTAAGGTGAAAGCTTGATTGGGGTGAGTTCAAGAGAGAATTGAAGAAGGCAGCAAAGACGGTTAAATATTATAAGAAGTTTTGCTGTAAAAGTGCGCAGAGATAAAGGGCTTCAGTGTGATAAGAATATGGGGGTCAAGCATTTTTTGTTTGGCTTTTTTTTTTTTTAAGATGCTAAATGTAATGTTTGTGAATAAGAAAAACAGAATCGAAAAAGAAATGTTGGGGAAGAATGGGGAAAGTTGCCAAAGCGAGGAGATGGCATTCCTCTGGCAAAAGGGATGTGATCAAGTGCATAGTAGGGTGGTTTTAGGATAGGAGCACACATGGTTCTTGCAGCGAGAAGTGAGTATAAGCAGCGATATGTCTCTCTTGGATCAATAAGGACCTTCTTGTTGCTTGCGTGTTTCAGTAAAACTGGAAGCAAGGCATGATCTGACACGTGGATTAAGGAAGAGGTACGAGAGATTTGAGAAGAGAAAATAGGAAGTAGTAATAGATTCATTACTGCACTAGGGCTCACCTGAGGTTTGTGGTCATAAATTTAAGGGTGACATGGCTGCATAGAGTAGACTGTAAGCTGAACTTGACCAGAGTTGAGATTTAGCTTGGTACAATAAAAGCCTTTAAAGTTTACACAAAGGGATTTTAACGAAGAAGCATGGAATCTAATCTGGATAATGAGTGCAATGGAAGCTTGTATCATCAATTTATTGTAGGTCACAGAGGGCATTTTAAAAAGTGATTGGAATTGTAGTATTCAAGAGTCTTAGGAACAGAAAGTGGGATGCTTGGTTGAAGGTGAGATTAAGGAAGGGACATAGATTTTATTAATGAGAACATCTGCATTATAACCTGGGAGTAAGATGAACTATGATATTTGTGTTTGTTTTTCTTGATGTTGTTTATTTACTGGGCTCCAAACAGATTTTACCTTAAAAATGGTTACATTTTTTATCAAGAAGAAAAATACTAATTTCAAGTAACACACAACGAATTGGAACATTTGCTCTGTCCTAGAGCCATTTCGAGAATTAATTCAAGAACTAATTTTCAAATAATCTTGTACTTCTGTTGTCTTGCCAGCTGTTTGTGCTCAGAAAGTAAATGAAATGCCAAAGGTGTTTACATAATGAAGTCTGAATTGCTGAGTTCTAATTCCTAAGAGTCAAGTGGTATTAATTCTAAATAAGACCATTAAATTATTTTTCTGGAATTATATCCAAGGCTGGATCCTTTTTTGTTCCTGACATGCATTACTGCTTTAAATCAAAGTAGTTATTTTTGGAAATTGACCTAAGTTACCATCTTTTGATGCTTTGCCACTCACTGTTTCATCACACCAAGATGAAAGCCATTATTAAGAAATAAATATTTGTTTTCACAAAAATCTGAATAAGTATAACTTTTAAAATATTACATAGTTTCATTTAATAGTTACTTATGTAAAGTTGAATAATCTTCATTTTCCATATGGACAAATTAAACTTGTGAGTTTAGGGTTCTTCAGAGCTGGATCCAGAGAGGGCATTAACATCTTCCGATCCTTGATTTAATAATATGATATTCAAAGTAGGGTCCATCGACTGATTTCCTCAAAGAGCCATTTTGAATGGATTCAGGCTACAAAACAGTTTAGAACAGCTTGTTAGTTAAATTTTATGCCTCTTTTTCTTTCAATCTAGTAAAATAATTAGATGACCTTGGAACTCAGTCTGAACAGTACTTCAGATAAGACAATTATTCAGCTTAGGTATGTAGTTAATACCCTGGGTAATATAATTTTTGTAGACTCAGGATATCAAATGTGAAAATCAAGATCTATACTCTACCAACTTCTCCTTTGTCTCTAGCAGAGATAATTTATCTGTCGCATTATTCTCTCCTGCTGAACTTAGCTGCAGAGTCTGTCTGAAGACAGCATTATAGAGAGCCAGCATTAGTTAATGAACATGGACACACAAGAAGAAAACTGTTTCCTATTCAGGCTTTGGGAATTACACAAAGAAAGAAATAATAGGCCCAGAATGCTTGCCTTATACCAGTAACCAAAGAGTAGTATAAGTACTAAGAGAATCTTGGCTCAATAAACACCAAACTATTTTTAAATTAAACAGGAAGTATTGCTATTTATTAGTCATGAACTATGGGAAAAGCACAGGATATGCCTGGTAGTGTTAAATCAAATGAATATACCATCTATCTGCAGAGGTCCACAGTTTTCTAAAGGATGTCAAGTCGGTAGGATTTTGAGTAGACATTAAACAATTATAGCACAGCTGTAAATTATGATCATTTCTATATAGAAGTATCACATGCTATGAGAGTAAAACAAGAACACTTGCTTATGTAGATGGAGTAAGAGAAGGTCTCAATGTAGAAATGACATTAAAATTGGGAACTTTAGGGTGAACGGGTATTGACCAGAGCAAGACAACAGTGCCTGTGTGCTTCTATATCCAAGGGGTTAATAAGGTTTCTTCAGAAAGAAACATTGCAAGATTTAGAGATAGAAGAAAGCCCAGTGTGAGAATCAACTCCAAGTAAAACACAAGCCTATGCAAGAATATTACGGTCCATTTATGAAGGAAACTAAAAAAATGTGACATGATTTTGAATCATTGATGGAGTAAAGTAAAAGATACTCCATTTGGTCTTTATGTTACTTAAATAGTATAGGTGGAAGGTAGACTGTAGTCCTTTGAGTGATGGGAAGTGAGTAAGTAGAGATGGCTTACAGAAACAATTCCTCTGAAAATCTTGTCTCTACAGATGATTTACCTAGAAACGTTGCACTATAAGCAACTAGAAAAATGTTAGTAAGCTTATCTAAAAATGAGGCTTTATGTAAGAATTTTATGGGCTCTAAATAAAGGCTTGAATTCATATTAAGAATAGACTCAAATCAGGAATTGGAGCTTGATGCAGATTCAACAAATTCTGTATTTGTCTTGTACCTCTACATTAAATCTCAATCTACCACTGTTGCATTCTTTTCTTTTTTTTTAATGAACACTCTTTAAATGAGACCACATCTCAACCCAGAAAATATATTGTTTTTTTTTAATATAAAGTCACACATTTAATATGTATTTACACAAGAGTAAAATTTACATTTAAAATGTTCACATGAGACTAAAATTCAGAAATTCAAAAGCTTATCAATAATGACCAATTGGTTGATTTTTATTATATAGATTTCAGGTGTACAATTCTATGTGACATCATCTGTGCTTGCCACCCAAAGCCAAGTCTCCTTCCATCACCCAGTACTTGATCCCCTTTACCCTTTACTACCATACCACCATCATCCTGGCTCTCTGGCAACCATCATCCTAGTACTGTTGTCTATATGTATGAGTTTTTGTTTTCTCTGGTTTGTTCATCTGTTGTTTTTAGTTTTATATCCCATATATGAGTAAAATCATATGATTCTTCACTTTTTCTGTCTGACTTACTTTGTTTAGCATGATATTCTCAAGATGCATTCATGTTGTCGGCCAATGGCACTATTGCATCTTTTCTTATGGCTGAGTAGTATTTCATTGTATATATGTAACACAGCAACCCCTATTTTGAGTATGTACCCCCCAAATTTGGAAACATTTATTTGTAAAGATAAATGTAGCTCTATGTTTATTGGAGATTTATTTACAGTGGCCAACATTAGGAAACATTCATAGTATCCTGTGAGATGATTGGATAAAGAAGTTTGGTTTCTATTTAAATATGTTCAAAAGTGAAAGCACATGTTAAAACAGATTCAAGGTAATTATTGAAATCACAAGCTCAAGAGTTAGTTTTCATAGTCAAATTTAAAAATTTTATTAAGTAAAAATGTTTTCATTTATCTTATTTTTTTTCTTTACCAAAGGCATCTAGTTTTCAACAAATATAATTAGAATGAGAAGGTTGATATCAGCTATGGTTCCTCTAATAGCTTAAGAACCTCAATATGTATCTCTAGTAAGCTCATCTTTTGTTTTTATGATGATTATTCCAAGCTTAACAACTGTTTTCAAAATCTGACATTCCTTCCTGAACTCATAAATAAAATAGAAATCTTTAGATAGATATGTTCCTTATTTTTCAACACCAAACTCAGACCCGCCTATAAAAAGAAGAGAGTGAAAAGGTACTGTAACTGAAGGGAAATGTGGCAAATAGAAAAAAAAAATTAAATTCCCACCGAAGGATATTTTTCCTTTTTTTTCAGAGTGGAAGAAAGAGGGAGAGTTAGAGAAATATGTGAGAGAAACACATTGATGGGTCAGTGCCTAGGCTGGGGAGGAGCCTGTAACCAAGGTATGTGTCCTTGACCAGAATTAAACCAAGATCCTTCAATCCTCAGGCTGACGCTCTAACTGAGCCAAGCTGGCAAGAGCAAATAGAAAAAAAAATTTAATTACATTGGAGAAACTAGAACATGTTGAATTTTCTAATTCAAATGAGTAGAGGCAGTAAAAAACAAAAGAAAGGATTATGCAGAAATGAAAAGAATAATTGATAATAAGTGTTCAAATGTTACATACCCCATATTTTTTTTCAGAAGTAGAGATGACATTTGATAACTACCATTAAAAGTGATTATTCAAGGTTATCTTCTTCATATTAATAATATAAAACTTTGATATTTTAACTGATGATAACAATCTAATTATATTTCAGGAAGAAAATACAGGTCCTATTTGAAGCAATTCCTGGAGCCTACTTCCATGTAGCCATACATTAAGTCAAGAATTCAAGTCAACACTTTATATAATTAAAATTTATCTTTTGTAATAAAACTTTACTAAGAATATCCAAATGCTCTTACACAGTTTCCTTCAAATAATATACAGAATTCTTGCACCTTTGTTTCTTATTCTTGCAAATTCAATTAGGACTTACCTCCCCCAATTGTTACTGATAAGTGACTCATTTGCTTTATTCACTCTTCCTAATAAGAGTTTCAGAATTTAGGTTTAAATTTAAATCTTAGAATTTTCCTAAGCCAGGTGTTCTTTTCATTTGCCTTGTGATGTTTCCAGTCCTATTGTACCTAGGCCATCACTGATGCTTTTAAGGAGTTAGGCTATTAGTAAAGTAATTTTCAACAATAACCAATTATTAGCTTATAAACCTATCTTATTGAACTGATGTCTTATTACCAGCATAAGATATTAGATTGAAATGAAATATTATAAATAACATGTTGAATAGTAGGACCACGCTAACAAATTGTAATTGGGGATTTGTTTAAGATATAACTTCAAAGTCTAAGGCATGCTTTGAAAAACTAATGAATCGCTCGCTTATAATGGTTTCAAAATAATCTGACACAGTAACGTGATCAAAGAAGCTTTTGTACTTGTGCAATAATTTATGTCACCTTGAGTCATTGGAGAGAGGACATTGAAACCTTGCTCATTTTAGTAATCTTTGTTTTTCAATCTGACTAGCAGAGGTCTACTTAATATTCTTTTACAGTATATAGAACAAACACTTAGTCGGTATATTTTCGGTTCAGAGCCTCCTTTTGATTTAGTACTAAAAGGTTACTCTGCATACAGATTAGGATGCACAATACACAGTTTTAGCTTATCTCTGCACTTAATTCTTATAATGGCTCCATATTCTAGTACTTAGCGAAGTGCAGGACTCTCACTGCTGCTCTATCACCTCCTATTGATTCCTGATTGATTCATGTTGGTGGACCTGTATTATGGAGAGTTCATGCAAGTGTGATCTGTATCTTGTTTGTTTTTTTCTTTATTGATTAAGTTAGGACACATATAACATATGTGTCCTTATCCCTCCTTTACTCTCCCCCCTCCCTGCTCATGCCCTCACCCTCCTGGTATCTGTGTCCATTGGTTTATGTATTTTGTTTTTCTTCCCTTATTTTCTTAAAAGGATGGGAAATGTCAATTTTTAAAGATAGAATAGAAAGAAAAGCAAGGTATTTACTAACTACATAGAGAAAAATTATTTTAATTCAGCACATTGAACCAAGAATTTTTGTTTAACAAATATTATTTAAAAATATCTTGAAAAGGTATATGATTGTTTATAGCAATTGTTGTTTATAGTAAGTTGTAGAGTTAAATCCTCATTTAAAAAGATTTCTTAAACTTTATAGTTCAAGACTGAACCTATCGAACTATTCTGAAACACAAAATATTTTATTTAATTTTGAGATTGATTGAGTTCTAATCAAGATATACAGATTGTGATTGAGTTCTAATCAAGATATACAGATTGTGCCCTAGCCAGCTTTGCATAGTGGTTAGAGCAGCGGCCCATAGACCGAAGGGTTACTGGTTCGATACCTGGTCAAGGGCATGTAAGTCATTTGCAGGTTCCCCAGACCCAGCGATGGCACGTGTGGAAGACAACACACAATTGGTGTGCCTCTCTCATGTCCCTTTCTCTCTCTCGCTCCCCCTCTTCCCTTTTCCTTGCATGTTCTCTGGAAATCAGTAGAAAAAATATCTTCAGGCGAGCCCTAACTGGTTTGGCTCAGAGGATAGAGCATCAGCCTGTGGACTGAAGGGTCCCAGGTTTGATTCTGGTCAAGAGCATGCACCTTGGTTGCAGGCACATCCCCACTGGGAGGTGTGCAAGAGGCAGCTGATCAATGTTTCTCTCCCATCGATGTTTCTAACTCTCTATCCCTCTTCCTTCCTCTCTGTAACAAATCAATATCTATCTATCTATCTATCTATCTATCTATCTATCTATCTATCTATCTATCTTTAGGTGAGCATTAAAAAAAGACATTACAGAATGTTCTTTCAGGAAAGCAGCAGCATTCATATCTAATTGATTTGGTGACTAAATGAACCCTGAACTTTCTGTAATACATTTGTACTTTTCTTTTTGAGGATTCCAAATTAAAACAGACACACACAAACTTACAGGACCCGCTAAGCTTCAATGATTAATGTAGGGCTTATTTATATCTTAATATACTTATAGGTAAACTATAGGTAATTTAAAAAAGGAATGAATTCTTGTTAATTTATCACAGAAATATGAGTATATGTATATATGTATATATCCCTTAAAACTATTCACTTGCTTCTCTGATATTGGAGTGCAGCATAGCGTATTATTCTTGAAAATACTTATTGGAAAGGGAAATCCATGTAGTTGTGTATAACTGTCACAGCTTTCGTTTCCACAGAGTGCACTAAAGTGTAGCCAAGACTTAGTTAACAAAATAAAACCACACAGTCACATTCACTGATTTATTGCCATTATTTTTGACTTGGAATATCTCTCCCTCAACATGCTGTTTTATGCCCTGTGATTCAGAGTGTACTTTTATAGCATGTCGCAGTGCTTCAGAATGGAGACAGTCCCAATTCTGAACATTGCCATAAATCAGAGAGCCTGTAGCTGCGGCAATACGTAGTCCTTCCTTAGCCATGGTGGATATGTTCCCAAACTCCCAATGCTAGAAGATATGGATAGTACTGAGCCCTATACACACACTGTTTGTTTTTTTCTGTACAAAAATACCTATGATGAAGTTGAATTTATAAATTAGACATAGTAGGGATTTCACAACAATCCCATGTAATAAAGAGCTAACATGCTAATTAGACCAAACAGCAGAATGATAATCTGGACAACCTTCCGGAGAAAGCTAGGGCTGCGAGGGCTGAGCCCCTTGCATGAGTTTTGTGCATCAGGCCTCTAGGAATTATTAATAAAATAGAACAATTATAAGAACACTAGAGGCCCAGTGCACAAAACTTGTGAGCATATCTTTATATACAGAAAGGTTGTCCTATGTCAGCAAAACACAAGGGTAAATAAAAAACAGCCCAGCCTTCACACTCTCCAATCTGGGACCCCCTCAAAGGATGTACAAATGCTCGCAGTCAGACATCCCCCTCACAATCCGGGACTGCTGACTTCTAATTACTCACCTCCTGCCTGATTGCCCCTAACTGCTTCTACCTGTCAACCTGATTACCCCCAACTGCTCACTCCTGCTGGCCCAATGGCCCTCAACTGCCTTCCCCTGCCAGTCCGACTGCCCACAACTGCCCCCAATTGGTCTTCCCTGCTGGCCTGCTTCCCCCAAACTGCCCTCCCCTGCCAGCTTGATCACCTACAACTGCCCTCCCCTGCCAGACATCTTGTGGTGGCCAACTTGTGATGATGTAGGGGTGGCCACCTTGTGATGACATTGGGCAGCCATATTGTGATGATGTGAGGGTATAAGGGCAACTTAGGCTGTTATTAGTATAGATACTTTAGAAAACATTACATGAATATGATCTCTCTCTCTCTCAAAATATCTGGAACTTTTCATTTAATGTTTTCTGACTGCTGTTGACCGTGGGTAACTGAAACCACAGAAAATAAAACTACAGATGAGAGGGGACTACTGTATTTGCAAGGTTACCTCACTGTGTAATCTCCAAGATTTCCCCCCCTTTTATCATTGATGATGGGATGATGGATATTGTTACAATTCTGTTCTGGAAGATGTATTTATAATGGTGGCTTTATGTAATTTTCTTTTCTTTCTTTTTTTTTATTTTTAGAAATAGGTATAGTTGGCCCTTTATTTTTTTTTGAAATCTATCTTTATTGATTTCAGACAGGAAGGAAGAGGGAGAGAGAGAGATAGAATCATTGATGAGAGAGAATCATTGATCTGCTGCTTGCTGCATGCCTTCTACTGAGGATCAAGCCTGCAACCTAGGTATGTGCCCTGACCAGGAATCGAACCATGACCTCCTGGTTCATAGGGTGATGCTCAACCACTGAAAAGTGCCAGCAGGTCCTGTATGTTTTTTCTTAAATAAAAGAGAGGAAATTTGCCTTTTGGACTATTTGCACTTTAGTCTTAGTTATAATTATTTCCCTCATCTGTCTTTTTAGTTTCACTCTCCCTCATACACTCCCTCACCACATGTTCCCTCACCTTCTATCTCCCTTACCAAGAGTGCCATGCTCTCAACTAGCTTTAATCATTTTTCTTAAAGGCAGACTGGCAATAACTTATGATGTATCCCCTTCCATGAGCATTGCATTTTAGTAAGAACATGAATATAATAATTCTAATGGTGACATATGACGCATTTTGGCAGGCAGCCGAAGCGATGATTTTGGCCATGAGCTTCTCATTGCCCTCGTCCACACCAGGTCAGAGATTATGTAAATGATTAAGGCTATCTTGCTGCAATCTATTTTAAGAGAAGACTATTTTAGTGTCATAGGTTTTTCTGTTACCTTTCTCACTCTGCAATATTATATGTATTTATATCCTCTTTCTACATTTCCTCTAACTATTAATCTAATAGACATTCATAATTACTATATACAGCCTGTATTAGGAGCTTATGATATTTCATCACTTATTCCAATAACCAAATGATTGGTATTAAAATCTTATTTTATAGTTAAGGAAACTGAGGCAGATAGTATGATAGCATAAGGTTATAGTGAAAATAACAAAGCTAGGACTCAGAAACATGTTGGTCTCTCTCTATAGCCCATTTATCATATATGCATTGAGCATATTTTGTTGACACTTATTTGTACTCATTTTTTTTTGTCTCATGATTAGACTTTGTCACAACTTTATGTAAAGTTCCCCTATTTCTTTCACGTGAAGAGTGTGATTGATATGCTTATTTGAGGGCTGAAACACTCTAGCAGAGTGACCATATCTTTAGATACAGAAAGGTTGGCCTATGTCAGCAAAACACATAGGTAAATAAAAAACAGAATATCATAAAATTTTGCAGCTGGTATTAATGTAAAGATAAGCAAGAAATATTCTTTTTACATAAAATGTATTTCTATAATATTAGTACACAGTAATTTTTAAAAAAAAATAGTGAAACCACCATGTATAAAATGATATATACTTGCCATTATAAATTTGCCCATAAAATTTACAACACCAAGAGTGACCCCCAATGTAAACTATGGTCTTTGGGTGATGATAATGTGTCAATGCAGGTTCATCAATTATAACAAATGTAACATTCAGATGGACAATGTTGATAATGGATAAGAGGGAGGGTCAATGGGAAATCTCTGGACCTTTCTCTCAATTTTGCTGTGAACTTAAAATTGCTCCAAAAATAGTCTATTAAAAACTAAGTAAATAAATATTAAAATGAAAAACAGTAAATATTAACTAATTGCATTATTTCATTGTAAAAAATCAAGAACATTTTTTTTTAAATGAAGAAAATGGAAAGAATAATAGCTTAATTTATTGCATGAATTTGAATGGCTTAGATAATTAAATTATCTTGGTAACCCTATAAGAAGGTATCATTATTATCTCTTTTCATAGATGAGGAAACTAAGGTCATTAATCTTCCTAATACACACAAGATTACATAGCTGGGAGGCAGAAGAGACAGGATTTAAACCCAAGCCTACTTGATGCACTGTAATCATTCACGCATTGCCATGTATTCATGTCATGTATGTTTATATTAGAACATAGGAGAGATGGAGATAACAGATTACTTTCATGTTTTGGTACTTGTGTGAATATTGAACATTTTATATAGATCATGTATTTCTTATATAATTAAGAAAGTAGGAAACAGTGAATTCATAGAAAAAAAACTTGTCAAGGATAGGATTTTTTTCTAAATGTATTAAAGTCACCTTCTGTCAATCACATATTTAATATCAAAACAAAAACAAAATTAATTCATCAAGGGGAATTATAATACACCTTGCTTTTAAATCAAAATCTCAGAAATTTTGTCTTCCTTTTCTTCTCTCTTCTCCTTTCTCTTCTTTTTCTTCCTTCTTTCCACCTTCCCTCTCTTCCCTCCCTCCTGCCGTTCCTTTCTCTCTTGTTTGATTTCATTCTTTCCCTCTTTTAATCCACTAAATATCTTTTAAAATTCAAGATTTTCCCTGAAAACAAAAAATATTTAGGGTATGGAGTTGGTTGTGCTATGCCATGTTGGTTACTGCTGACCTAAAAATCTATCATAATAAAAAAATAATATGCTAATTAGACCCTTAGTCCTTGCGGATGAAACCGGGGCTTTGAAGGAATCCTAGGTCTAGGTGCCAGCAGTGGGGGGAAGGAAGGCCTACTTTTATAAGAATTTCATGCATTGGGCCTCTAGTAAGTTAATAAGCCTAATGGTGATTAAGTACAACCCAAGAGAACAAGGAGCAGTCTAGGGCTTGTAGTTTTTCATTGATCCATAGGGAGAACAACTCAGGTCAAATGTGATGCCGTTTCTATCACGATGAAAACAACCCGAACATTCGGGAGTGCATGATAATGGAAAGGAATATTGAAAGACCTGTCAGTCAGCTTCTTTTAGTGAAGCAGTAACAACAATGAAGCAGGGCATAGAGGCCTCGCACCTTTCAGGAAACATACAGAGCCAAACACCAGTCTTGGAAATGTGAATAGAAAGAAAAATACAGTACAGGCTCTACACTCATTCCTACTTAAAAAAAACATCCTATTCAGCGAAGCTATTGAAGATTTTGTTACTTACCATTGCAGATTTGAGATACAGTAGCTATAGCTCTCAGATTGAACAGGCTTTTGCATTAGGAATAATTTAGGAAAAATTGGGGACTCCCGTGAACAATTAAAGGTACTTTAAAATATCACCATTCTTTAAGTGAAGGTCTGTGTTATGAAGGAGCATAAAATAAACACCAAATTGTGCACATTGTTGACTTCAGCGATGTTAGGCTAACCATGTTTGCCATAGATGGGATGGGATGGTAGAAGAGAAAGCTTTTCACTTAATTTTAATCAAATTATTATTATTATTATTTTGGTACAATGATTTAGAATCCAATATACCTATAAGAATTATTTTCCAAATGTTATTTGTGCAGATCTACTGAATTAAAATATGTATGAGTGTATTTTGAGAAAATACCCAGTTGAGTCTGATATCTATCTGTGACTTGTTACACACACCCATTTATATATATATAAACACATTATATACAGTGTATTAGTATATATATATATATATATATATATATATGTGTGTGTGTGTGTGTGTGTGTATATACATATACACATTTATAATACATATACTATACAAAATAAATATCTATCTATATATGTGTGTGTATATATATATATATATATATATATATATACATGTTCTATATAATCTATATCTTCTCTAAAATATAAATATTATAAGGAAGAATAATGTCTTATTTATTGTTGTATCTCCTATGCCTAGAACCCAGAGCCAGATTTCTAGGAAGCCTCTCAGAACATATTTGTCAGTGAATAATTCATTGGAGAGGCAGTGTTAGTGATCCAATGATCATATTATTTGTGGTTAAGGAAACAGGTCCTAAGTATTACCTCAGTACATGGTGTTGTGAGACCTGAGACCCTGGGAATAAAGCAAGGGGAACTGAGAAGGCCAAATGGTAAAACTTGCTTGTTAATGAGGATGGTAGAAGTAGAAGAGGGAGTTGCGGTAACTGAGGTGAGGAGGAGTGAGTGAGGTGTTGAAATTAACACTCTATCAGTATTTCTTTCTGTTCTCTTTTTCTAGAGTTGGCTTTATTTTCGGTCTTCTAGGTCCTCCTAGTTGGTGTGTTATATTGTAAATCAGAAGACACCTTTATCAATAAGCCAAATTTATTTGGAATCCTGTTTGCTAGTGCTAGTGGGCCCAGAGGAAATCTTGCTTCTCAAATTCTGGCGCCCAATATGGTGGAAGTCTCTCCTATTTATATGTTTTTCAGCTCTTTGTTTTCCAAATTTGGAATGAGATTTCTGGACCTTCTGATAAATAGTCCTGTATGCTGGGACAGGCTGTGAGACCATATCCCAAGGCCTGGCCTGATGTCAGCACTGACAACTCTGTCTGGGGCATAGTTTATGGTGTCTCTGGAATGGGGAGTAGTCTTATTTTTCCCTATTATTTAAGCAATCACATGTTTACAGAAGCCAGAAAAGTGGGGTTAAATTTTAAACAGCACTTTTTCTCCAAGATGGAGGTTACTATACTTCAGGTGCTTACAAATGATCAGATTATTTGTATGATCAAATTTCTTTTTTTTTCTCTTTCCTTTAATTTTGCAAGGAAATGCAGATTTATCATGATTAAAATTCCCCAGAGTTCTAAGAATTGTTTCAGTCATGTATGCTATTATATATGAAAATAAGTTGTTATTGACTATCTAATTTGTTTACTAAAGTATTTTAAGCACTTAAAAGATCGTTTGATACATAGTAGAGAATCGATAAGTATGTTGTTTAAGGATTGATATTATACATTTCACATCTTTATGGATCAATATGTATATATTGAGTTCAGAGAGGAAGGGAGAGGGAGAGAGAAAACAAACAAACAAAACATTAATGATGGCTGGCTCTTGTATGCCTCTTGGGGATTGAACCTGAAACCCAGGCATGTACCCTGACTGGGAATCGAACCATGACCTCCTGGTTCACTGAACTATGCAGGCTGGGTGGCAAGTTGTCTTTTAAGTAGCAATAAATTACATTAAAATTGGTGTATCTGAGATTCAAACCCCATTTCTGTGTCATTCCAGAGCTTGTATATGCTTCCTGCTTAGTCACTGTAGCTCTGCAGAAGCCAATGGACTACTCTAGTGTTGTCAGATAGCCAGTGTAGAATCATCATTACTCTTCTTTTAGATTATTCTAGATCCACCCTTACTCATGGTTTTCAATGGACTGGAGAGCTTTGAAAATGCCAATACCTACTCCTGTTTTCAAAGCTAACAAGTCAGTCTTTTGTGGGGAGATGAGGCATCAGTATTTTAGGGTCTTGTCTAGTGATTCCATTATGTAGCCTATCTTGATATGAGAGAGTCTTATATGGCTGCCAGATGAGGAATTGACTTTCAACTTTGGACAGGGAAGGATAAGAAGGGTTTAAAAGGTCAAATTTTCTATGCAACAGCTTCTTTTTTCCCTTTGATTTCCAAGAACGGCCTAAAAATATGTGAAGCTAGTGGCTTCACATAAATCAAACAAGTTTGGGATCTGTTGACCAAATCCATCTTCAAAAGGCGGCCTTTTGTATCTAACCCTCACTAAAAAAAAGAGAAACATGCAAATTGACTGTACCTCTGCTCTGCTCACCAGCCAATCAGAGTGAGTACACAAATTAACCCAACACACATGACAGCGGCCACAGAGCTGGAGTGAGCAGGAAGCTTGGGTTGCCCCTGGTGATAGAGGAAGCCAAGCTTTCTGCTTGCCCCAGCCTGCCCTGGCTTCTTCTCAAGCCTACAAAGTTTCAATTGTAGAAGATAAATAAATCCTAGATACCTGCTTCCAGCTGACCCCTCCTTTCACTGTTAAAGGAGGTGCTGAAAAAACAAAAGAAAAAAAAAAGGAAAAAAAGGAGGGGCTGGGAGCTTAGGTCTTTGGGGGTGTGATTAGCCTGCAAACAGCCCTCAGCCCCTCACCTAGGCTGGTCAGGCATCCCAGCGGGAACCCCCACCCTGAAGGGGCTGTGCCAGCTTGAAGACAGCCTTTAGCCCCTCATCCAGGCTGGCCACACACACCCCCAGTGGGGACCCTCACCCCATGGGAGTGTGGCTGGCCTGCAAAACACCACAGGCTCCTCACTCAGGCCACCCCACACCTCTAGGGAACTCCTGCCCTAATCCGGGACATATTTCAGGGCAAAGCAGCTGGAACCCCACCCATGCCTCAGGTCTCTATCTATACTAATAAAAGGGCAATATGCTAATTAGACTGGAAGACCTTCCAGGAGACCTTCCAGACACTCTTCTGTATGAAGCCATGGTGGTGGGGCTGAGGTAGAGTGGTTAGAGGCCAAGAGGGGAGGGCAGTTGTGAGTGATCAGGCTGGTGAGGGGCAGGGCCTTTGGGGGTGAGCAGGCCATCAGTGGGGGTCAGTTGGAGGTGATCAGGACAGCAAGGGGGCCAGTTTGGAGTGAGCAGGCCAGCAGGGGGGCAGTTAGGGGCAAGCAGGCCAGTGGG
>PVJN01047499.1:0-15982 GCA_004026805.1 Lasiurus borealis
AGAGGAAAAAGCAGCACTGATTAGCTCAATAGCAAGAGCATGCCAGAACTATGGGCTGAAGGAACAAAACACCCTATAATTAGCAAATATCTGCGAGAAGCGAAATGCATTTGCTATGGGGGGGAATTGTTACTAAGCAAGGTCATTAAAATTTCTCTCAAGCACCATCAACAGGGAGGGGGGGGCGAGGAGTGTCCTCTCTGTCCCTTGGCTTAGAGGCCGAATGACAATTATAATCTGAAGACATAAAAATGCTGCTTCTGTGGCAAATGGAATAGAGACGTTGGTAAGACAGTTGCTTTAAGCTCTAAGGAGAGGTGCTTAGACGAGCTAAAAGGCAGCCGCTGACAGAGATGAGCATGCCCAGGGTTCATCAACCATTGAGGGGCAGCGTCCACACTGCAGATTAAATGCTTCTGAATCTTCCCCTCTGGAGGAAGCCAAATTGTCCATGCTGTGCCTCATTCTCAGCTGCCAGTTTCCTCAAAAAAAAGGAGGGGGGGCACTGAAAATCAGGATGCTAGGAGCTATGTGCGAATATTGGATGTTCAGCAAAATCTCATCAGATTCACTCACGACATCCTTTAACTAGGGGCTTAAGCAACAAAGGAATTTCTGGCCAATTTCTACCTGAAAAACAGTTTTTGTTGTTGTTCCAGACCTAACTCATTGTTTAACATTATCTTTCCTAAGGCACAAACTGGGTAATCCAGTAACAGTAACTTAAAACAGAAAAAAAACAGTTTTGCAACTTTGGCCAAACTCTTCCCCAGCAGTTCCAAGAGTGTGGAGAAGGAAGGCTCTACCATACCTAGAACTCGGCTTCAGCTGATAACTTCCACCTCCCCCCTTCCTCCCAGACTGACACCCACAAAATGAATCCTCTGCTCCTGTCTTGCTGTCATTGCTCCAGGACAACTCATCTGCTGCACACCCCGCCCTTCTCACCAGCAGCCAGTCTCTGGGCTGAACTATGTGGTTCTCAGGCTGGGAAATGCATTTCCCAGGTCCTGAACACACTGCCTTCGTTTGAAAAAAAGATATTTAAGTGATGATTCCTATGCTGGAGCTCTGTCAGGTGCGGGAAGCAAGAGTGGGATATTCTACGTGAAACTGAGCATAGAGACACCACGATCACTGTGAAGGAGGCCCCCCTTTTTCTGTCCAGTCCCACCCTTAGGGTCTAGTTCACAAAGGGCGAGGGGCAGGAGACATTCAGCAGTCTTAGAAAGGAGGGTTGGGGAACTAGGATGGGGGAAAAAAAAAAAGCCACTGGAGCTCTCTTGTACCATTTCTGAGTAGATGGAAACCGCTTCTACCCTCTCCCCCTCTCCCCATCCCTCTCTAGCTTTCTGGCAGGGGACTTCACAAAACAAAGCTCAGAGACAATGACACGCAGGTGGGATGCGGTGGGGTTAAGAGAGGTCTGACTGCAGTCAACACAAACTCAAGCCAATAAGAGATGGACTGTGCAATCCCCGAGAGGACGCGGGGAGGGGGCTGAGGAGAGGGTCCCTCTGTCCCTGCTCCCCGGATGCCTTTCCCATCACTCCTGATCTCCTGACGCAGGCAGGCTTCGGCAGGTATCTATCCGCTTCAAGCCCCCGGAATGAAACGAAGACTGGCACGAGTGCCCCCTTACTTTGGGAAATGGGTGAGGATGAGAGTGCGTTTCTCAAGTGGCAGTTTGTCTTTTTCCTGTCGTGCTTGTTCCAGGAGCTGTCGTCTCATCACGGTGAAGACCGAGCGAAGCAGTGTTCTCCCAAACACCTGGGTGGTTTCATACCGAGGTAGACTGTCGCAGAACTGGGGTACGTTGCAATAACACAGCCACCTGTGACGAGAGGGGACAAGCACCGTCAATGTCTCTTAAACCCCCAGGTCAGCTGAGATATGCAATTATTCTCAAACCATTCGCCACAGCAGAAGACACGGGGGCTGCAATGACAAGCAATGGTATCAGCACTGGTTCGTGAAACTTGCGAATCAGATTAGCTTGCCCTTAGACCACCACTTGGGTCCAATTCTCCGAAACTTGTTCCACTCTGTCGTGCTCTGCAGTGAGTCCCGCGGTCAGACAGCCCGGGATCAACTCCCTGCTTTGTCACCTAACTGGCTGCATGACTTTGGAAATTGAATTATGCTCTGAAGTCTCCATTTCCCTACCTGTGAAACGGGGGACAGCAATGCCTACTTCACTGGGTTGTTATGAGCATTACATGGGCTACTGTGTGGAAAGTGCCATTAGAGTTTCTGGCCCATACATAGCAGTTTAGATAAAGGGAGACATTGCAGCGGAAGCTTTTGTGAAAGAATCAGATTTCCAGTATCTAGCCCTCTGAATAAAAGTGAAGGTTTCTTTAAAATGCCTGCATGGCATGCAACACATCCCCCCACCCCCAGAGGTTTTGGTGGGAAGATAAAGATCTTCGAGACTGTTCACAACTCAAGTCAAAATGCAGGAAGTAATAAGCTTCCACCATCTGTTGCTTAGGTACATTTTCAATGACTCAGACTCAAGGTCAAAATCACACCGGAGCATTGCACGAGGCTGGAGCAGTGCCCGGGCCCAGAGGGGAAACCGGGGGCTTTCTCCAGATCTGACCACAGTTCTGAGGTTCGCTGGCTATGTAGGGCATACGCTGCGGAAAGCACATTCAGCCCGGGGAAGCTATTCAGAAGCAACCCTCTTTCTTTTTGATCTCCCGGAGCTGCAAAATCTCATTCCCAGGACCCGGCAACCTGAGGGTACAGTGGGGGTCCCAGAGGGCGGGCGGCCCCAAACCAGAGGAGGGGCAGAAACCTCACTGGAGATCCTTATTCCCTGGCAGCAGATCTAAACACCATCCTCCGGGGCAGGCCTGCTTCCTAACAATGGACATCTAGCCGCCCTGCCTGTCTTCCTGGTCCCTTTAAAGTGAGGAGACCTCAAATGTGCCCGAGCAGCCACGGGATGCTCCCCAGGAATTCTCAGCCCCTTACTAACGAGTGGAATATGATTAATTTACTTGTGCTTACTGGCTTGTTATGTGTGTGTGTGTGTGTGTGTGTTTTCTTGCTTACTCTGTATTGCTTCATATTTCTGTGTGTGTGTGTGTGTGTGTGTGTGTGTGTGTGTGTGTGTGGTTTTTCATCTTTGGAAAAGAGAGTTTTCATTAGTGTTAGTCTGTCTGCTTATATTTAAAATTAACCTTAAGCCTTAGTTGGTTTAACTCACAGGATAGAGCATCAGTCTGGGGACTGAAAGGTCCCAGGTTCAATTCCAGTCTCAAGGGCATGTTCCTTGGTTGCGGGCACATCCCCAGTAGGGAGTGGGCAGGAGGCAGCTGATCGATGCTTCTCTCTCATGGATGTTTCTAACTCTCGATCCCTCTCCCTTCCTCCCTGTAAAAAAAATCAATAAAATATATTTCTTTAAATAAAAATAAAATGAAATTAACCTTAAAACCCTGCTCTCTTTTATAGTCTCCACTCAACTTTTCTGTCTTAATAATTTGTACTCTAATATCATTTTATAATTACAATGTCAAAACAGGGATCTTAAGTGTTGTGTTGCATTTTGTCAAGTCAGAAATAGTAATCTTGGTGGGTGTAGTAGAAAAGAAAAGGAAAAAAAACATCTATCATAAAATCCTAACATGTTATCCAGAACTTAGTAGGTCATTTCATCTTCCCAGCATGGAGGAAGAGAGCATAGATTGTTATTATCTAGAAACATTTTCCAATAAAAAGTTCCCATTTATTTCCTTGAGTATGCTTTACAGACCTCAGTTTATACATGTTAGTTTACTGTAGCTTTGCATTTACCTCCAAGATGGGTCTTGTTTTATAAATTTGTAAAGTGCACAGTGTGATAAGACAAAGAGACCGAGTCTGAGTGTGTAGCGTTCCAGTGCCATTTTAACAAATGACATGGGCATTGCATATGAGAGGAAAAGAAGAAAATGGGAGTTTGGGTGCCTAGTCTTAGTCTCTCCACACACATTCCTCCAAAGACTTCACTGGAGAAAACGATTTTGTCCAAATGACTGCTTACGGGTCTTCTAAGCAGAAGTAAAAGACAAGCTCGTTCATTTTTGCATGCCTAATAGAGATGGCATGTGTATGCTCTTTACTAATTATTCAAATAACTCAGTTGTGTGTTTTTTTGTTTGTTTTTTTACAACATCATGATGCTTTGCAACCACCTGCTTTCTTTAACACATGACTAGACGTAGAGACTTTGAGGGCATGAGGCCCTACTTACTTGCTGGCTGAAAGCCCTAAGGTTTCCAGGATTTAAGTGGCCTCTCCCAGCTCACCGGAACTCACTGCTGGTTACTATTTGCGTTCAGACTAGAAGCTAGGTCTCCTGTTCCCTAATCCACTGTTCTTTCCCTGCCTCTTGATAAATACTGTCCTAGACTTACATGCCTAATTATGAGTACTCTGTAAGCATGGTGGCTGGCTATACTTCATAGAGCAACGATCACCTGAAACTGTTTCACAAAATCAACGTAAGTTATATTTAACTTGCCTTGTAGTCTCATGAAACATCTCACCCCTCTGGAAATGACATTAACTTTCAAAAGTTCTGCACAACTCAGAATCAAAGACAAACGATTTCCCACTTTCCGTCAGCAGATTCTGTTGGTCAGATGTATTTTAATATATCATATTTTTTCTGACACTTAGATTTTCAGTTATTTCTTCTTAGAATTATATGAGTGCACCATCAGATTTTCAGCTATTTCTTCTTAGAATTATATCAGTGCACCATTGTGAAATTCAGGGGATTTCAAATTTTTGCCCAGATTTTTTTTTTTTCCTAAAACCACAGTGATTTCGGGAAAATATGTATAATATATATTTGATATGTACCTATATTGATTACTAAATATAACAACAACAATATCAAATAGTTTCAACACATCATATAGCTTTCTTTTATTCAGAACAGAAAAAGATAAGCCATTTAAGCAGTTCTGTTCAATCTACACATAAATTCCTACTGGATAAAATGTCAAGGGTTAGCTCTGTAATGACTGTAATCATTTTCTGAGCCCAGTCTTTTCCATAAAGAATCCTAGTTCACGTCATTCTCATGCTGCTGTGAGCTCCAGAAGTTTTCAGCCCCTCTGTTGTAATCGCAGCAATTGCTGTAAATTATATGCTGAGCCAGCGGGACGGGTCCTAAGACTCGCTTACACATCAAGATAAAGTCTAGTGGTGCCTGCAGCCTGTAATATTACCCATTTTTAGGAGATCGGTATCAGTGAGACACCATGTCGCAGCGGTGTGTGGTTTTTTTCAATCCCCAAGTAGTCATGACAGTGAGGTCTGTTCTGAAGCAATTGTTCTCATCATTTTCGCAGGTTGTTCTCTACTTCCCTTTCTTCGTCAACATCGCGTGATGGCGGGGGGGAGCGGGGGAGGTGTTATCTACCTTCATTTCCTTATTTATTATTAACAGAGACTCTTGGTCTACATTCTACCTAGAAATCAGCAGGTTTCAGAACTCATGGGGGCCTATTCATTTCAGTCTCTCAGCGGTTTCTCTTCCTCGCTGTTGGACTCCACTCCTCTGCCTCTGCCGTTGGCTCAGGCTGCTGGGCTGGAGAGGACCCTGCTGCTATCTTTCTCCTCATCACCTCGGTTTCTAAAGTGACATTCCAATAAGCGCACTCATTCCATCGTACGTGCTCTAACTTAAGAATTCCCTGTTGGCGGGAACTGACTGAGTTTTAGGCAATAGCATGTGTGGGAGGAAATCGATGACTAGCATCTTTCCGGCTACCTGTTCTGAGTACCAGAAACTACGCACACACCACCTCATGGAACACTCACGACACGTCTGACATTTGGACAGAGGAAGCAACTGAAGGTCAAGGAGGTGAAGTGACTGGTCTAAAGCACCCAAAACCAGGAAGAAATGGAGCCATGGTTCAAACCCATCCCTCATTCCAAGCTTCATTTCTATTTTTACTACTCCTCAAGTGTTCCTAAATTCTACCCATTTCCTGGTAAACCCTAAGTGCTGAAGTGTCTGTAGTGATATCTTCCATGCTACTTCACCTTTAATTCTCCTTCTTGAGAAAACAATCTCTCCTCTGTTAAGAGTGGCAAATAGCCCTGACCAGGTTCAATTCTGGTCAAGGGCATGTACCTTGGTTGCGGGCACATCCCCAGTGGGAGGTGTGCAGGAGGCAGCTGGTCGATGTTTCTAACTCTCTATCCTTCTCCCTTCCTCTCCGTGGAAAATCAATAAATCATATATTTAAAAAAAAGAAAAGAGTGGCAAATAATTTCAGGGGTTCGGCATTGACAAAACATTCAGCCTTGCCTATCGTCCACGGATGAGGTGAGAAAACATTTATGTTTTAGAAATTTATTATCTCAACTCTTATTTTAAACAACAATTACAACAAATAGAAAAATTGTTGTCAATGTAAAATTCTGAAATGGAGGTGCAGATATAAAGATTTAATTTAAAAATTGATTTTGATGAAATCTGAAATCCCTCTAAAAGTCAATAATTAGGAAAAATTACTTTATAATTCAAACTGTATATACTGTAAAAGGAAGAAAGATAGGGAAAAGGTGGTTTTATCTTGAAGTCAGGCCAGTAATCATAAATTATCTTAAATTATATCCACTCCTGCATGTCATCTATTACAGAGAATAACCTGGGACAAGGGGTTTTTACAGGCTATTGAAAAACAATCTGTATTTTAAATCAGAAACACAAACGTGCTCCATAATACCCTCTGAAGAAAGCTTGCTATGCCGACAAAAATCAATGGCAAGAGGTACAGAAAGGTGAATAGGATAACGCAAGTCACCTTCTTACTTTAACAAATGTAGGTCATTCTATTTTGTATGGCCCATGTTTAATGGCAGTTTTATTGTTTTGCAGATCATAAGCAATATAAATAAATTCCTACTTTAGAAAAAAAAATGTGCAAAAGAATACTGGCAGAGTTTGATGCCAAAAAATAGGAAAATGGTTAGGTAAATTATGGTACATCAACTCAACGGACTGCAATGCAACCAGTGTGAGATGATGTTAAGTGGGAAACAGAAGGATGAAAACTCTGTATTTCCTTTCATTCTAACAAGTATGAAATATTTACTTAAAGGGGCAAAGACTGGAAGATAATATACACTGAGTAGCCAAATTATTGTGATCTCTGAACGCATAATAATCTGGCCACTCAGTGTGTTTGTGTGTGTGTGTGTGTGTGTGTGTGTGTGTGTGTGTGTGTGTTAAAGGCCTGGTGCATGAATTCGTGCATGGGTGTGGTCTGGCCAGGAGGAGGGGACATGGGTGGATGGGCCTGCCTGCTGGTCAAACTCCTGGTCGAGGGGACACTTTGCACATTAGCCTTTTATTACATAGGATATACACTGAGTGGCCAGATTATCATCCATTCAGAGATCATAATACTCAGTGTATTTAATGATATTAGTTCTGTCATGATGCTAGGACTAGGGTAATCTTTCCTTCTTTAAAAAAAATTCTTTAGCTCTATTATATTCATGGTATGGTCATTGCTTTTTTTTTTTTTTTTCCCCATTGATTTTAGAGAGAAAAAGGGAGAAGGAGAGAGAATCACTGATTGGCTGCCTCCTGCATGCCCCCAAGTCACAACCCAGGAATGTGCCCTGAAACATCATCATTGATGTTTCTATCCTTCTCTCCCTCTCCCTTCAACCAATAAATAAATCAATAAATAAATAAAAATAAAAACACCGAAAGAAAAGTAGGAGTCTGGAGACATTCTCTCTGAGTGGATGTCACCATGATAACTGGACAGCCCTAGCTTACAGAGACAAGTAGCAATTCCGTGCCTCCAATGTGCTCTCTAGGGACCACAGGAAAAGAACTGGTCGCCTGATTACCTTGTGTAGTTCTCTTTGTATCCAGAGATATCATCGTTGGGAGATCGCAGCCTTCGTTGAGACGGTGCCTCCAGATGCCAATAGTTGATGCGGTTTAGGAACATTTTCGCCAACTCCACTATGGTCTGCCTTTCTTTGGATGGCAGGTGACTGAATTTGTACTGTACAAAGTTATTCACACCCTTAAAAGGAAAGGAAGGCAATTTATTCACGTAACTGTGCAATCACACTAATTCTGAACACCCACAGAGTCAGCACCGTAGGTGATGTCTTCGCAAAAGAAGACGTTTCTCTAGTCACAAAAAATCTTCCTTTACCTTATTAGAGAAAAAAGGAATGCCCAGAGGGAATCGTGCCTCAGATCACAGCGAATGAAAAGTGACAGAACAGAGAGGCTGTGAGTTGCAAGTCTATGCCTGCTGCAATCCTGACAGGTTAAAAAGAAAACCAAAATCTCAGGTGGAAAAGGTCAAAACCCCTTCAACAATAAAATAGGACTCTTTTGCAGAATAATTCTTGCTCTAATCTCAACACAGTGGCTCACCTATAATGATGACCTTGGATAGATAGGCTTTTGCACCTTAGCAAAATTTTAATGAAAAGGCTACTAGTACACCTTCCATTGAATTTAAACTCCACTAGAATTTAAACTCTTTATTATCACTCTCAATTTCAGAGAGCTTGCCCACTCTAGCCCCTAAAAAAAATCTAATTCAAAATTATGAGCTTTTTTTAAAAAAAAATTTGTGGATTAATTTCATCTTTTTATAGAACACTCATTTACTCTAACGTCAAATAAAAGGACAATGAATTCTTATTTAATACAGTTTGGAGATAAAATTCCTTCTACTAAAATCCCTTCCACTGACTGGTAAAAATACATTTATTTGTAAGGACCCTGATATCACCAGGATCTTCTGTAATCATCCTCATCAGGAAACTCAGTCCAGGATGAGATTTAGTCAGCCGAACAATGATAAGCTTAAAAAAGTGATGCTGATGAAAGATACTGACAACACCTAACATAAAAAGTCTACGCATGTCAACAGATTCCCTGAGTAAATCGACTTTCTTCCAGGAATCACAATGCAGCAGGAAGTCAATTTCTGGACATAAAAATCTCATCTCTTTATTGCATTTTTTTTTTTTTTTTTGCTGGACTTACAATGTTTTCCACATTGCTACTGAATTCCTTTACCTCAATAGTCTTTTTCAATGCTGAGCGAAAGGACAAAGACTCAATTTTTAAACATCAACAGCAAGAAAAAGCACATTTCGTGTGTTTTCATGAACAACATGTTCTACTTAATTGTTTTCTCCCCCAAGCACACAGTGAATTCTGAGTACAGAGTAACCCTAAAAGACAAAAGCTGGGTCATTTATTAAGTTAAGCATTCACTTCTGAGCCAAAAGGCCCAAGACAGTTTCTACACACTTGGTGAACATCTCTAGATCAGGTATGAAGGACAGAAAAAAAAGACGTGAAAGGAAGATTAAACGGCTTGTTCAACCTTAAAGCAATAGGAAAAGGGCTTCTCTTTTTTTCTTTTTACCTGTTCAATGCTAGGTTTTTCGAATGGGGGTTTCTTCTCCAAAGAGCCTTCAACCACAGGTTTTCCTCTTTGTAAAATAGACTTTCTCAAGAGCTGCAAAGAAATCATTTTGAAAAATCAATCAAAGCCTCTCTCTCTCTCTCTCTCTCTCTCTCTCTCTCTCTCTCTCTCTCTCTCTCTCTCACACACACACACACACACACACACACACACAAAACCTTTGAATGGAAGTCACCATATTCTATTTATCTCAACAACAGGCAAATAAATCCTTAGATCAATGAAATGGGTGGCTACCAGGTAACCCAAGTTTGCCTTCATACCCATGACTGGACACATTTCACCTTCTGGCCACCCGAGAGCTCCCAGCAATGGCCACCGGACACCTCTATCCACTCACTTCCCCCTCTCCCCACCCTGTTTCTGGCTCTCCACGGACCCTGTGTATACCATGCAAACTTGGCACACGCCCATCTACAACATTGCAGGTGGGCTGCCACTCCAGAGGGTCTTGTTTAAGCTCCTGGAAGGCCGAGGTCCATTGTACACAGAGGACGCGGGGTGGGGTAAGGTGGGGGTCAGGTGGGGCGGGGGCTGGCTGTAGCAGCTGTATGACGAGGCATAATCTATGGGCTCCAGCTCTTTGGGAAGGAATTTTGCAGGGCTCTCCACTGGCAACTTGCACTGTTGCGGTCTTTTTTCATTTCCTCTCCATCCATAGAATGCAGGCCAAGCATTCTGGCATCTCAATACCCGCTACACAAAACACTGCTCTTAATCCCTGCCCCTGGAATGTCGAGCCCTCCAAGAGCAAACAGCAGAGAACCACTCATCAAGCCCTGATTTTAAAATAAATTTAACACGAAAATTCTTTACCTTCCACCTTTGCTTGCATCTTCTGTAACCATTTGCATGTGGGTCTGTTATGATATATGACCCTGAGTCTATTTAAGCTTTTTTTTTTTGCCCTCCTTTCTCCACTTACTGCCTTTTCAACAGAAACAAAACAAGGCAACCATTCTCCCAGGGGTGAATGAAAATGAACCCCCACGGCTGAAGGTCACCGTGTGTCCCCACTGGGTGTGTCCTACAAGGGCCATGTAAATTATTAGGGTACATCATTCGTTGATCCTGAGGATGTATTATGTCCATCTTTACCAAGAAAAATGTGCAGTAAGCCATGAGCAATGTATATTGCTAATATATATAAATTGACCATAAAATTTAAATACAAATCATTCTCGTTGCCTACTTTTTTTTTTCCCTCTCCCAGTGAAAATAAGACCATTTGGGAACTTGGCCCATTGGGGGTTTCAATTAAGAGATAAACTGATGGATTGGGGAAATGGTGAATCTCATTTCCTACAAATGAATGAAGCTGGGATAAATGGGCATATAAACAACATTTAATAATAAGAGCACGCATCTGCATCCTTAATTTTGCCAGGCACTCTTTGGAGTGCTTTGTATATGTTTTCTAATTTAATTGTCATAGCAATCTTTCAATGTAGGTGCTATTATTGTTTGTATTTTACAAATAATGAACTTGGGAAAATGACTTACCCAAGGTCACCTTTAGTAAGTGATGGGGCTGGATCTGAACCCAGATAGCTGGGCTCCAGGGCCCCATTTCCAGGCACGAGGATACACTGAAGTTTAGAAAGCAGCTTTCCACTGAGTTTATTTTCAACATCTACCACTGAAGGTTTTCTAATGCTACTAAAATACATTTCAATTTCATTATGGAGACATATAAGACCCCGGGACTGCCTTTCAAAAGCTAAGGAAGGGTGATTTAGAACCTAACTTTGCCCAAAGGATGATTGGGGGAGGGGGGAGAGGGGAGATAATACTGAATATTTTGGATTTGGTTCCTCAAGCAAATATATTTGCACTGTTGGAGATGAAGGAGGTAAGAGAGAGAGGAAATGTACTTCCAAGCAGAGCAGTGCTTTTCCGGCCTATTCGGTTGGTTATAAACAGAATCGAGAGGAGGCTGACAGGATGGAAACGCTGATACCACCTTCACTTCCAACAGGGCAGCGGGGGACTGCCAGGGAGCTGAGTTCCAAGGCAAATAATAGCTGCAGTCAGGCAGGCGTTGTTTTTCTTCGACGAAGATCTTTTTCCAAAGAAGCTCTAAACAGCATGAACCTGCCAGGGTTCAACCTGATGACTCAGGCCTCACAGCCATGTCAACAAGCTGTCACCTGGAGTAGCCCAGTGCCTGCTAAAAGGCTGTGGGGAAGTCAGCTATTCATTCATCTTCTCTCTCTCTGTCCTCCCTTCTTTCCTTCCTCCCTCATCTCTTTTGCTCTCTTTCTTTCTCCTCCCAATAAACCTTTTTATAGTCAATATCCCCAAATGACCCCAACATTTAAAAATATAACTCTCCCTCCCTCCATCCCCTATCTACCCAAACACACTATTAATAAAAAGGGAAAAGGACATATCAAGCAAATCCAGATCCAAAAAAAAGCTAGAGAAAATTGGACACAAAATTTTCACTGAGATTCCTAGCAACCAAAGCAAAGAGAGGGAACTCAATGGAAAATGTATCTGTCCTTCTCAGAGACAATGAAGCCCAGCACTCAGTAGAAGAAGCAAGTGTGTCCTGGCTGTAAGCTCTGAGTGGAGTGTTTTGGGTTTTGTATTTGTCCTTAAAGATCCTTATAAAGGTTACACACTTACAACATAATTCAGCGGTCGCCAACCAGTGGTCCGCCTACCCGTGGTGGTCCCTGAGGTGTGAAAGGTTGGCGACTGCTGACATAATTAATAGTGCCTTCAATGACCGGTGTTTTTAAAAAATTAGTGTTCTGTCAGCCTAAAGTTCTTCTATCTGTTGCCACCACAAGTTTCCCTCCCACATCTGTCAGTCCTGACTGCCATCTGGAACCTGGGGAGACATGTCTCTGTGGAGAGGAAGGGACACGGCCCCAAGGAGCAGAGGAAGAGCCACGAAGAGGCAGCTATGGGGAGTGATGATGGTAATCAGTGACTAGTATCCACAAGACCCAGCACACAGTGGCAAGATGCCAAACACATGTGGAAACTCGACTGCTCCCCTTGAAGATTAAAAGCTAAGGCGCTCGGGCCACGCTCTAACGCCACCCTCCCCTTGCCCACTGGCCTCCACACACTGGCCCCCTTGCTGCTCCATCACATCAGACTCACTGGGTGCACAGTCTATGTTCTGTTCTTTCTGACACCTGGCAGGTCCTTCCCTCAGCCCCTTTCAGGGACGGCTCCTCTGGCCCCATTCGTGTTTCCGCTCAACCGCCATCTCAGAGAGGCCTTTGCTAGCTGCCCTTCCTCACTCCTGGATCTCCCCACCCACTACCATCCCTGCCATTCTGATTCCACTTACCCTACTTTGTCTCTCTTCACAGCACTTAGCACCACCTGCAAATATATTATTTACTTGTTGGTTGTCTGCCTCTTCTACGGAAATGTCAACTCCACGAGGGCAAAGGCTTTTGTTTTGCCCACTGATCTATCCCTCATGCCTACATGAGTGCCATGCACAGAGCAGGTGTGCAATAAACATTTATTGGATGGATGGATGGATGGATGGATGGATGGGTAGGTGGGTGGGTAGAAAGAAATCTGTAAGCATAAGCAAATAAAGGCATACACGTATCAAGGCTCTCAAGCAGAGTCATGTGTCCAACGTATGGTGTGTCATGAAGAAATGCATGCTTCAGCAAACCCTGCGGGCAAAATGTATCATGAGCTGAGAGCCTTCCCACCCGTGACCTGGGGTACAGAACCTAAGCACGTTTGAACAATGAGAAAGAAGAAAAGCCTTTTAAAATGTTGAAAGCGCACCTTGAATAGGTAGAAATAAACTTGTTTGGTGTCTGCATCCTCTTCCTTGTGGACACAGGTAAAGAGATATTCCACATCCAACACTATTCCCAGGAGTCTGTTCATTTCTTCCTCTGACACATTCTCCAAGTGGGAAACATGAGCAGCTGAAGACGAAGATCAAAGGAACATATGTGAGAAGTTAGCTGGACATTGCAAACCATCTTGACTTCAAAACAGAAGGTTCTGTCTCACGAACCTTCCAGGACACCAATCCATTAGACTGCATGGTAAGTAGAGGGTATTTCTGAACCCCGTAAGTCCTAAGTCTTCTCACAAAACTGAGTGGTAACTGAGAGACTGCCACCTTGTTGAGCCTCAGCCTCAAAAACGGACCAGTGGCTGTTTTCCATACAAGCAAATTATCCACCGCATCAAGAGGGTTCTGTGGTCCTAGAGGTAGGTCTATAGTTGAAGGTCATTAAAACTAAACTCCCTGCAAGTTTTGTTCTAGATCCCGTGACAAGAGTATCATGTTAGTGTAAAGACTGAATGAAGGCCCTTTCCCTCAGCCTTTCTGAGACACACCGAAACCTCAGTCTCTGCAGCAAAGTTCTTAATGGAGCTTGAGATTCAACATCCTCCATGATCAAGCCTCCAAAACCACCTTTCCTACCTCTGTTGTATCATCTACTATAGTTAAATGACCTTCCATTGATCTTCCTCTCTCCCAAGCCTGTCCTCTCATCTACCCAAATGTAATCCATGTTTCAAGGTTATCTTATTTAATCCTCAATCCCATAAAGTAGGTTATCAGTAATCCCATTTCACAGCTGCGGAAACTGAGGCTCAGAGAGATTGAATGCTGTTTCATCCAATGTCACTCAGCTAATAAGGAAGAACCAGGGTCTAAAAGGGAAGAATGTTGGACCTAAATTCTAAAGCACCCACAATTTTTTTTTTTTGATTAGTTGATTCACTTCAAGTCCTTTCCCACCTAAAAAGGCCATTTAGGTAAGCCATCCAATACTCGCCCACTGGCCCTCGAGTTCCTACGGGCCAGGATCATGTCTCTCATTTCTGTGTCCCCAGCACCTGTCACTATGCTTGCCCCTTAATGGGCACGGTCCTCGTAGGTGTTGCTCTTGGTTTAAAATGCTTAGACATACGCCCTGGCTAGCGTTTCTAATGGTTAGAGCATCAGCCCAAGAACCAGAGAGTCTCTGATTTTATTCCAGGTCAAGAGCACATACCTTGGTTGCGGGTTCAATCACTGCCCCCAATGGGGTATGTGCAAGAGGCAACCAATCAATGTATCTCTCACATTGATATTTCTATCTATCTCTCTTTCTCTCTCTCTCTCTCTCTCTTTCCCCCTTCCTCCCCTTCCCACTCCTTTCCCTTCCCTTTCCTTTCACTCTCTCTAAAAATCAATGGGGGAAAATGTCCTCAGGTGAGGATTAACAAAAAAAAGCTTAGACATAGACATGCTTGAGATGATCTAGAAAGACTAAATATGGACAAGAGTGATGGGCTTTTCCTTGACTTTTTAAAAGGAAGATGGAACTGAAGGTTATTGAGGAATACTTCAAGGTGTCACATGGGTCAGTCTACTCCAGAAACCTTGTCATTAAACCACAATCTCAATCAGGAGCCTGAGATAGAAAATGCTGGGAATGCCCTACCCATAATCCCTCTCTACTACTCCAGAGCACACCTCCTGGCTTCCTGTCCCTGAACTAGGAATCAGCTTTGCCACCCTCTTGCCCCTCAAGAGCAGCCTTCAACCAAGACTAGAAAGACAGCATAAACTGCCCTCCCTCCCCCCTCAAATGGAATAACTGTGAGGTAACCATTCTACACCGGCTCCCGCATTTTCCCCAGACTTAAGTACTGGCTGCCCACAGTGAGAGCTGGCTTAGTAACTCACCCTTTAGTGACCACCTTATCCTCTCTGTCTCACTTTTCCACTCCCTAACTTCATCCCAAATAAACTATTTGTACTCAAATCCTTGTCTTGCAGTCTGCTTCTGCAAGAACTTGAGCTAAGATATCTGATCAAAAGCAACTTTAGCCCTAACCGGTTTGGCTCAGTGGATAGAGCATCGGCCTGCAGACTCAAGGGTTCGATTCCCATCAAGGGCTTGTACCTTGGTTGTGGGCACATACCAAGTAGGGAGTGTGCAGGAAGCAGCTGATAGATGTTTTTCTCTCATCAATGTTTCTAACTCTCTATTCCTCTCCCTTCCTCTCTGTAAAAAATTCAATAAATAAATATATATATATATATATATTTTTTTTTTTTTAAACAACTTTAGAGAGTGAGAAGGATTAAATACCCAAGAAAGTGGGCCTTCAACGGTCCATGAAGATTAATAAGGTTAAAATGACAGGGACAGAGGCCACCCAATTTAAATTCCTTTCTAATGTGGAAAGGTAATAAGAAGGTAAAATGATGAGCCCAAGGTCACAGGCCATTGCTAATGAGTGTGCATGCGCACACACCTACACGTACATGGATATGCACCTGTACAGAGCATTTTAAGGTAGGAGGAGGGAAATTTTGGTGATCTGTCTGCCGAGGATACTGCAGAGAAACTCTAATAATACATCTAAACCTGAAAAATCCCAACAATGTATCATTACATTATCAAACAAAACAGGAGTAATAATAGATTGAAGTGTTTCTAAGAACATAAATATTTTACATCATGGAAAAATTACAAGTACATATGAGC
>PVJN01047500.1:0-15982 GCA_004026805.1 Lasiurus borealis
AGTGAACCCCCATGCCTCCAACCCCCAGAAGGCTATCAAGTGGATGTGTTTGCGTGGAGAAATCTGGGAATCCTGGAGTGCTGGCCCGGGTTGAGTCTCCCTGATCAGGCTCCATCCCCCACGTCCCGCCCCCTCTGACCCCTCCCACCCAGACTTCTGCTACCAGGCACCCCACCCCCGTTCCCCGCTGGCTCCTCCCGCCGCCTCCGCCCCCTCTTTAACAGCCTCTCGCACCGTCCTCGTCTCACACCCACTGGGCTCCAGCCTCGCCGCCGGCCACACTTCCCGCCTTCGCCTGGAAGCGCGCCGCCGCCCTCGCAGCCACCCTCGCCGCCTCGCTCTGCCCGCGATCAGCTCCCGGGCCCCGATCCTGCCGGATCCCGCCACCCTCGCCTACTTCGCTGCCTCGGCGCCCCAGACTTGGTAGGTTCCGCGCCCCGCGGACGCCCGCTACTCCTGGTCCTTGAGAACCCGCACGCCCCGCTTACCGTGGTGCTTCGACCCGCACCTCCGCCACGGCCAACACGGGTGACACGCACCGATACCGACATCGACACCGACACCGGCACCGCTATCGCCATCGCCGCCCCACCATCTCTGTCACCTCCACCCCTCGCCCGCCGCCCACCGGGGCCATGGAGCAAACAGGTAGCAGGAAGCGGAAAGCGCCCGCCATCGAGGGGGCCGCCGCGAGCTCGTCATCGCAGGGCTTGTCGGTGGCGGCCGCGGAGGGCCCGCTGCTGCTGCCCAAGAAGCAGAAGCGGCCGGCGACGCGGCGCTCGCTGGTGCCCTACCTGGTGGGCCGCGAGGTGGGCGCGCAGGGCCGCGCGGGGGCCGCGGGCTTCGAGGGCAGGCTGCGCGGCTACGCGGTGCGGAAGCTGCCCGAGCTGCTGCGGGAGCGCGAGCTGGCCCTGGGCACCCTCAACAAGGTGTTCGCGTCGCAGTGGCTGAACGCCAGGCAGGTGGTGTGCGGCACCAAGTGCAACACGCTCTTCGTGGTGGACGTGCAGTCGGGCCAGACCACGCGGATCCCGCTCTTGCAGAGTCGGAAGCCCGAGCCCGCCCGGGCCCAGCCCGGCTGTGGCATCCACGCCATCGAGCTGAATCCCTCCAAGACGCTCCTGGCCACCGGGGGCGAGAACCCCAACAGCCTGGCCGTCTACCAGCTGCCCACCCTGGACCCCGTGTGCCTGGGCGACCGCCACGGCCACCAGGACTGGATCTTCGCCATCGCCTGGATGAGCGACACCGTGGCTGTGAGCGGGTCCCGCGACGGCACCGTGGCTCTGTGGAGGATGGACCCGGACAGGGGCCCTGGCAGCATCACCTGGCACAATGACCCGGGGCTCCCCGTGTACGCCCACATCCGTCCCAGGGACATGGACACCATCCCCAGGTCCAACCCCAGTAACCGGAAGGTGCGGGCCCTGGCGTTCAGCGGCAGGAACCAGGAGCTGGGAGCGGTGTCTCTCGATGGCTACTTCCACCTGTGGAAAGCCCGCAGCGCCCTGTGCAGGCTGCTGTCCATCAGGCTGCCCTACTGCAGGGAGAACGTGTGCCTGACCTACTGCGACGAGCTGTCCGTGTACGCGGTGGGCTCCCAGTCCCACGTGTCCTTTGTGGACCCGCGCCAGCGCCAGCAGAACATCCGGCCCCTTTGCTCCCGAGAGGGCGGCACGGGCGTGCGCTCGCTGAGCTTCTACCAGCACATCGTCACCGTGGGCACGGGCCACGGCTCCCTGCTCTTCTATGACGCCCGCGCCCAGAAGTTCCTGGAGGAGAGGGCCTCTGTGGTCTTGGACTCCTCCCGGGAGCCGACAGGGAGGAAGCTCAGGCTCACGTGTGGCAGAGGCTGGCTCAGCCACGACAACCTGTGGGTGAACTACTTCAGTGGCATGAATGAGTTCCCCAACGCTCTCTACACCCACTGCTACAACTGGCCGGAGATGAAGCTCTTTGTGGCTGGGGGGCCGCTCCCTTCAGGCCTCCACGGGAACTACGCAGGCCTCTGGAGCTAAGGACGGCCACTGTGTTCCCCAAGTGCCCAGATTTTCCCTCTAGGCCCCTCTCATTTTCCTCCCCACCATCTTTTTTTGCAAAGAATTTTAGTTAACCATTAATTGTGTCCTCTCTTTGAGTGAATCGCATATGCTATTTCTCTGGGCTGTACAGTCATGGTTCCCATTACAATTCGGTGCTTTAGATTTTACCCGTGTTTCAATAGTATGTTCAAGTCACATTTCTGATGTATGTTATTTCCGGAAACTGTGCTACAAAGTGTCTTTCGGGCTGATCTGAGAAACAAACCATAATATAACAGGGCAGGTTTATAGCCCTGCCCCAATTAGAAAATGCTTTTCAAGTTCTAGATTGCCACCATTTTGGGGGGGGGGTCATTTAGATGTTGGAAACTCAGTGTTTGCTCTTTGTATATTGTTGGTGCATAAAATACTTTAAAAATATGTTCTCTTAGTTAAGAAGTCTAAGGATGGTGTATATCCTATTAATTGCAGTTTTGATTATTCAATGTAAATTTAGCATTACTACCCCAAGGCTCTCACTCTTCTTGTTTAAAGCTGCTATATTATGGCCTGCTTTCTTGGGCAGCATTTATGCTAAAGATTTTCAGAGCTAATCAAAACTGAGCTACATGTGGCAGGACAATCAGGGAGGTTCTTTTGGGGGTTAACATTTCTTTAAAATTCAGGTAACATTATCCAGGCAGCCATTTACAGAGAAAGGCCGGTTGTTGTACTAAAATGTAGTTGTTTCTGACAGTTTTTTTATTGTATACATGAATAATGCTTTTATCTCAGATGAATTTGTGATGGATTGCAGAAAAAAAATAAACATTCAGCATTTTAGCAATTAAGTGCTTCCTTAAAGTTTTTGAATGCTTAAATATACATTTTATTATATCTCAATCATCCTAGGAATACATTAAAGTCAAAATCATCCAGGAGAGAAACTAAAGCTAAAACATCAGCTATGCATACATTACTTTGTACACTTGTTTTTGAAAAGCAAACTTACGCTATTAACATGGGTTAAAAGATTAACATCTTGAATACATAACATCTAAATATACTTGCTATAAGTTAGGACAGTTAAGTGTCATCTTGTGTTTTTAAGATGATTTAACAAACATTTTTATTTACACAAATGTGCATGTTGTGCTTATAACTACCTATCCACATATACTGAGTTCCCATGTGAGAAATTGCATAATTATATACCACTTTAATGCAGATATTTCTAATATTTTAAGCTACAACCATCAAAACTTCCCACTTGCTCTGTTTTGTGTTTGTATTTTAATTTAAATTAGGTAGTACATGCACATAACCAAGACAATCATACTTTATAAAATCTGTGCAGTGAAAAGTAAGTCTGAAACCCTGGGATTTCTGAACTTCTGGCCATACATCACAAGTAGTACATTAGTGTGTTTGTCTATTTAGAGATATGTGTGTGTGCAACTGGTAAACAAATGATAGCACATGCACATATCTGTGCCTTTTTATCACAAAATTTTAGAGATTGTTTCTTATATACATTTATTTAATTCATATTAATTGTAAACTAGTTCCCTGTACTGTTGAAACATACTTTATTTATTAATTACACATTTGATAAGCATTTATATTGGTTATTAGTTTGTTACTATAAACTATTCCTCAGTGATTACTTGGGTCAGTGGTCAGCAAACTCATTAGTCAACAGAGCCAAATATCAACAGTACCATGATTGAAATTTCTTTTGAGAGCCAACATTTTTAAACTTAAACTTTTTCTAACACCACTTTTTTCAAAATAGACTCACCCAGGCCGTGGTATTTTGTGGAAGAGCCACACGCAAGGAGCAAGAGCCACATGTGGCTTGCGAGCCGCAGTTTGCTGACCACTGACTTAGGTGCATACATCTTTGTGCACGTGTGTAAGTATATCTATAGGATAAATTCCTAGAAATAGATTTCCTGGGTCAATTTTATATTTAATAGCCATTGCCAAATTACCCTCCAAAGAGGTCCTACCAAATTAATCTCCCATAAATATGTGTGCATGCATGCTTCACCACACCCTTGCCATCAGTGTGTCATCAAATTCTGTGTGTTTTTTTGCCAATGAGATATCCACCTGATCTTGATCCTTTCTTTCTAAGCCATAGTGACTGATTCAATTAGATTTGTGGTTAGAGTACCAAGAAGGATATGAACCAAAGATCAAGAATGTGAGGAAATAAGGGTAAGCAATAAAAATATTGTGAAGCCACAGTTCAGACTTGCATATCTGGAGATAGATTACAAAGGACTGCATTCCTTAGATACTTAGCTATATCTTATAGGCTTTCCTGGTTTATTGCACTCCAGATTCACTTATATTCAATGCATCAAATGTCATGAAGAAAATCCAAGAAGATGAAGAGAGCCTGAACTAAGTAGAATATCTGAGGTAAGTGTGGGGAGGGATGAAAATGAGGAAAAGTAAAATGGTCAAATAGTAGTTGGTATTTCATGTGAAGGGTCAAGAAAGCCAAAGAGTTTAAGTAGATTTTAAGGCTCTGGATTAAATCTTAATGAATAGCAGCAGCAAATAAACACAGGGAACATAGGCATAGTGGATGCATGTGGAAGGTGATCAACTCGACTGAACAGATGTTGAATTTGAGGTACCTATGTGATATCAGGAGAACATACCTAGTGAAGAACTGATTGTATATCCCAGAATTCTGGGAAAGTGAGTGGTATGAAATGCTGGGAAATTATCCTTTTATCATGCACAATAGAAAAGCCTATTAAGGATACAAAAAAACAATGAGAAAAAAAGGAGGGATGGATCCAAAATAGAAGAGGTTTATTTTACCCAAATTCTGTGATCTCATCAGCCTAAGACAGAATTTTAATACTAAAAGTATGATGAATTTTAAGTCTCCACCTCAGTTCCAAAGACAGTTTTTCTCCCAAATATACCTATCCCCCCTAAATATTTATCTAGGATCTGGCATCAGTCAACTAATTAAGTTTTATCATTGGCCAAATGCTGGTACCTTCTTGGAGAACTAGCCACAAATCAGGACTTCAGAGTGATTTCTGGACCACTTAGCTTGCTGGTCTGAGATGTTTCCAGCATTCTCAACAGTCAGCTGGCATGAGTACTGCCAGCAGCTGCACAGAGGTGAAGGATCACCTCACCACCAGCTGTTCCTGGTCCATGTTTGAGTTTCCACCTCAATGCCACAGGTGCTGATCTCTGCCAATTTTCCCAGGCTACCAAAGCACAAAGGAAATACCCAGTGAAAAATGTTCCTTTCTTCAGCACCACAATCATAAAAGCACAAATACAAAGAATTAGAAAAGAGAAAGAAGAAATCATCATAGGCATACATTTATTAGGCAGGCAAATGTAAAATCTAATTTAAAAAATTATTAAATTATTTTGTGGAATTTATACAAAAAAAAAATAGCCAACTGAAAAGATACAACTAACTAAACTTTTTCCAGAAAGAAATAAGAAATAAGAATAGATCATTAAACCTAGAAAATTGTGTTTTAAAATCTGCCCTTTCCTCCAAGAAAATCATATCCTATCTAATAAAAGAGCAATACGCAAATTGACCATCATTCTGCTACAACCACAAGCCACACCCACAAGCCAATCAGGAGCGAGTATGTAAATTAACCTAACCAAGATGGCTGTGGCCAGGAAGAGAGCAGGAGGCTTGGGTTTCCCTAGCAATCGAGGAAGCCAAGCTTTCTGCACACCCTGGCAGACCCAGGCCTCCACTCAAGAGTACAAAGTTTCAATTATAGAAAATAAATAATCCCAACAAAAATGGTGGCAGTCACGGAGCTGAGAGAGAACAGGAGACTTGAGTTTCCCCAGGTGATGGAAGAAGCCAAGCTTCTGCAGCCCTGGCCTGCCTTGGCCTCTGCTCAAGGCTACAAAGTTTCAATTATAGATGATAAATAAATCCCAGATCCTAGGGCCTCTGCTTGGGTCACCAGGGCAGTGGCCAGCCTGCAAACCACCACAGGCCCCTCACCCAGGCTGTCCTACGCCCCAAGGGAATCCCCACCCTGATCCAGGACACCCTTCAGGGCAAACCAGCTGGCCCCCACAAGTGTACCAGGCCTCTATCCTATCTAATAAAAGAGTGATATGGAAATTGACCATCACTCCAACACACAAGATGGCTGCCCCCATGTGATCAAAGATGGCTGCCCCCATGTGGACACAAGATGACCATCACAAGATAGCCAACAGAGGAGGGCAGTTGTGGGCAATCAGGCCAGCAGGGAAGGGCAGTTGGGAGGGACCAGGCCTGCAAGGGAGGGCAGTTATGGGTGATCAGGCCAGTGGGGGAGAGCAGTTGTGGGTGATGAGGCCTGAAGGGGAAGGTAGTTATGTGTGACCAGGCTGACAGAGTAAGAAAGTTGAGGGTGACTGGGCCTACAGGGAAGGGCAATTGGGAGCAGTTGTGGGTGACCAAGCCTGCAGGGGCAGGGAAGGGAAGTCAGGAGCAAACAGGCTGGCAGGGGAGCAGTTAGGCATCAATCAGGCTGTCAGGGGAGTGGTTAGGCCATGATCAGGCTGGCAGGCAGAAACAGTTAGGGGCAATCAGTAAGGCAGCAGGCAGTTGAGTAGTTGGGAGCCAGCAGTCCTGGATTGTAAGAGGGATGTCTGACATCCATCCCTCAAGGAGTCCCAGATTGGAGAAGGCGCAGGCTGGGCTGAGGGACAAACACCTTCGTGCATGAATTTCATACACTGGGCCTCTAGTAAATACAAAATAGGCATGTTATGCCTGATGGTCTCATAAATTATTTCTTATTATCAAGAAATCTTTAATTTTGAGCTACTTCAGAGCAAAAAGAGAAAAGTTCACTCTTTAATAAGGCCAGTATAATTTTCATGACAAAAATTGCAGAAAATTAAGAGATCAATTTGACATATATAGAAAATGAAACTTATACTGTTAAAATACTGTAATCCATCAGTGTTAGAAAAGGAAACTATACCAAGCAAAGCCAATTTCTTGAATGCACAGCGCTCACTATTGAGAAGTCTATTATTGCAATGTATTATATTAACATGTCAAATGATCAGACACATGTTCATGTTAATAATTTCCAGCCCTGGCCAATGTGGCTCAGTTGGTTGGGCATCATCCTGTGAATAAAAAAGTTGCCTGTTTGATTCTTGTTCAGGCCACATGCCCAAGAGACAGCTGATTGATGTTTTTCTCTGACATCAATGTTTCTTTCTCTCTCTCTCTCTCTCAAAATATTCTTACCTAATAATAGAGAAACATGTAAATTGACCATACCTCTGCTACGTCCACAGACAATCAGAGTATGCAAATTAACCCACCAAAGATGGAGATTAATTTGCATACACAGGCAGGCCCATCGCCAGACACCACCCACAAGGTACCAGTCCATCAGGCCAGGGAAGTGGGGTGGGTTGCACCAGATGCCTTCCGAGGGTTCTGGGTCCATCTCAGCCCCCAGGAGGGGCAGCAGCCCCCCTAGCCACTCCATGGGGCCCCAGAAACATCGCTGCCCGGGAGTTGCCCGGGCCCTGGGAACATCTCAGGTATGGGACTGCTGAGAACCAGATTGGGCCTCTGGCCACAGATTCACAGCTTCAAGGAGACCAAGGAGACCAAGGTCAGGGATCTGCCTCACCTGCAGAGAGAGAGAAGTTCTGCAGTGGCTCCAAGATGTGGGTGGCTGAGGCCAGGGATCAAGGGACATGGAAGGATGCCCAGGCTGAGGGACAAGGACCCACAGCCCTGAGGCAGGGGTTGAGGGGCGTTGCCACCCCAGTGGAGGAGTGCCGCACTGCAGGGTATGGAACAGACTGCCATGATTCAGACAAGCTCCCAGTGCTAAATGGCCTTGCTCAGGCAGCCTTCACACTTCAGAGGCAGCAACTCCTGCTCCTGCCTTGACCCCAAAGCAAGCCTGCACCACCCTGCCCCATGGCAGAGCATGCCTCGGCAGTGAGTGTGAAGCCTTCCACCTCTCCAGAGAAGTGGGGGGGGGGGGTCATAAAGAATGGGGGCAGGGGTTCCAGGAGAGGAAAGAATGTGGAGCATCTGCAATGAAGAGGTGCTTGAGAAAGAGGCTCGGAAGCCTGAGGAGAAGGTTTGTTATGTTTGCTGGGTGGCTGCTCCTTAGGAAGGGCAGAGTGCATGGCTCTGAGGACTCCCTGTGCGCTAAGTTCCACAGTCAACTGGAATTGGCCTCAGTTTCCTGGTCTGTAAAATGGATTAAGTATGTCCCAGTGCCTTCACTGAGCTTTGATGGCCAATTGAGATACTATATAAGGAAAGTGAGGGAAGAAGTGAGAAAGAAAAGGAAAGGCGAACAACACAAAAGAAAGACTGGAAGGAACCTCTAAACCCATTGTCACTTAAATAGGGAATATAGTTAATAGTGTTTTGTTTTTTTTTTCAATATATTTTATTGACTTTTCACAGAGAGGAAGGGAAGATGGATAGAGAGTTAGAAACATCAATGAGAGAGACATTGATCAGATGCCTCCTGCATGCCCCCTACTGGAGATGTGCCCACAACCAAGGTACATGCCCTTGACCGGAATCAAACCTGGGACCTTTCAGTCCGCAGGCCAATGCGCTATCCACTGAGCCAAACCGGTTTCGGCATCAATAGTGTTGTAAATGATGGTATGATGCCAGGTGGGTACTGAAAATATCGGGGAACACTTTGTAAATTATATGATTGTCTAACCACTATTCTGTAACTAATATAAAACCTGAAACCAATACAAAATAATATTGAATGTAAAGAAATAAAAATTGGAGTGAAATTTTTATAAATTTCAACATTTAAATAAAGGCTGTAAAGGAAGGAAGAGGGAGATTAAAAATAGTGTTTTTCATTTTACCACTTTATTGTCTTTTCAGTATATGAAAAAGACAGTTGTCTTTATATGGTGCTTTTATACTTTTCTAAGTCATTATCTTATTTTAAATTCAGGGCAACTTAAGTCAAGATAATTATTCCATCCACTATTCAAAGAAATGAAATCTAGGTGTCTGATCCCAATGATTCAATCATCAAGCCCTTATGGTAAAGTAGGGTTAGTAAATTTTTCTGTGAAGGGTCATATCTATACTAATAAAAGCCTTGGGGATGATCAGGCCAGCAGGGGAGAGTAGTTGGGAGCAATCAGTCTGATAGAGGAGCAGTTAAGTATCAATCAGGTTGGCAAGAGAGCAGTTAGGAGCCAGTGGTCCTGGATTATTAGAGAGGTCTCATTTTGGAGAGGGTGTAGGCTTGGCTGAGGGACACCCTCCCCAGCCCAAATACATTTCAATAAATAATTTAGTAAAACCCTACTACAGTTTTGATAAAATCCTTAGTAAGAAGAAATATATTACTCATGTGGTATGTGTGTGTGTGTGTGGGGGGGTGTCTGTATTGTGTTTCACATCTGAACCAGAATCTCCTTTAATTGTACATTAGAGGAATTCCTATGAAAGTAAAGAACAAAACCATTCTAAAAATCACCACCAATATTTAATATTATAAAAATTCTAGATATAGCAAGTAGAAACTAGCAAAATAAAAGGTATAAATACTAGAAATGAGGAAGCAGTTCTAAAAAAATCCAAAACAGCAGATTAAAAATACGTTAGGAAACAATGAAATAATTTAGTAAAATATCCAGTTTTGAAATTAATACATAAGGAATCAATGTTTCTATTTTCATTTATTTACTCATTCAGCAAATATTTCTTGAGTGTTTACCATATACCTGGCATTGTTATATACATATACAAGGGCTGGAGATACTATGATAACAAAAAAAGCAAGTCACACCCTAATAAGGCTTGTGGTTCCTTGAGAAAAGATAATAAACATATAAACTAGTACAGTGGTACCTCGAGATACGAGTTTAATTCGTTCAGTAACCTTGAGGCATGTGAAACTATGAGATGCTCGAGTCCCAGTAAACTGGTGGGTCGTGTGCAGCCAGCCTATCCACGCGATTACTCGTATCTCAACTGTTGCTCACATTTCAAAGCAAAAATCGCTCGCTCCACAGCTCGTATCTCAAAAATCTCGTATGTTAGGGCACTCATATCTCGAGGTACCACTGTAAATGTATAGTATGTCAGATGGTTGCCAATGCTAAGAGAGAAGAGGGAATAAGAATTCCAGAGAAGACAAATTTTTACTTTATTATTTTTTCTGAGATATAATTGACATACAACGTTATGTTAGTTTCAGGTGTACAGCATAATGATTTGATATGTGTATATTTTGTGAAATGATCACCACAGTAAGTTTAGTTAACACCCACCACCATACAGAATTACAGATTCTTTTCTTGTGTTGTGAACTTTTAAAGTGTAGTCTCTCAGCAACTTTCAAATATGCAATTATTATGTATAGTAACCATGCCGGAAGTTTGTATCTTTTGACCCACTTCACTCATTTTACAACCTTCTACCCAAAACTTTTCTCTGTATTTATAAGGATGTTTTCTTTAGATTCCACATATAAGTGAAGTCTTATGGTATTTATCTTTCCCTTTTTGATTTATTTCGCTCATAATAATGCCATCAAGGTTCATTCATATTATTGCAAATGGCAGAATTTTCTTCTTTTTTAATGGCTAAATAGTATTTCATTTGTATATATAGGCCACAGTTTTGTTTTGATTTTGACAGGCAACTGCATATTTTATTGTCATAGATGTTTATTTATCTGATTACCCACTAGACAGCACATTTAATGACTGATTAAATAAATACTATATAACAGCACTTTGCTCAGCATTGGGGTTCAATGGTGAACAAAAATACAAACTCAGCCCCAAGACAGTTTATATTTTTCAATTTCATTTTTCTACAACTTACAGAAATCTTTATTTAAAAAAAAACAACCTGTATAATACTAGATTTACATATTAAATCAAAGCAGTCTTTTTCAACACATTTTCTAAATTCAAATAATTAATAAAATAATTTGATCTATGACCTAGACTTTTCCCCAAAGTCTCTGTTGTTTCATGGAATTTCCTCCTTTAATTTTTTTTTTTCAATTGCAGTTTACATTCAATATTACTTTTCCCGCTTAACTGTCACTTTATTTTATTTTTTTAATTTTTTTAATTTATTTTTTATTGTTTAAAGTATTACACATAGTAGACATATAACTCCTTCCCCCACCCATTGACCTTCCCCCAACCTCCCCTACCCCCTGCCGCAGGCCCTCACTCCCCCCCCCACCACCAGTGTCTTGTGTCCATTGGTTGTGCTTATATGCATGCATACAAGTCCTTTGGTTGATCTCTTTCCTCCTCTCCCCAACACTCCCCAACCTTCCTCCTGTAATCTGATAGTCTGTTTGATGCTTTACTGCCTCTGTATCTCTTTTTGTTCATTAGGTTATAATGTTCTTTACGTTCATTATTCTGTGTAAGTTTCTTATGTACAGTAAAGTGGTTAGAAAATCATGTACTTAACAGACTGCCACACTGCGTCCCCCCACCCTGTGCTTTAAGTACCCTCCTGGCTCCATACATATTTACCTCAATACTAGAGGCCCAGTGCATGAAATAAATGCACAGGGGAGAGGGTGTCCCTCAGCCCAGCCTGCACCCTCTCTAATCTTGGACATCCTTCTCAAAATCTAGGACTGCTGGCTCCCAACCACTTGCCTGACTGCCTGCCTGATTGCTCCTAATTGCCCTTCCCTGCCAGTCTGGTCACCCCAACCTGTCCTTTCCTGCAGGCCTGGTTGCCCCCAACTGTTTTCCCTTGAAGGCCAAATCACCCCTAATTTTCCTCCCTTGCTAGCCTGGTCACCCCTAACTGCCATCCTCGGAAGGCCTGGTACCCCAAAACTGCCCTCCCCAGTAGGCCTGGTCACCACTAACTGCCCTCCTTTGCCAGATTGGTCATTCCTAACTGCCCTCCCCTGCAGACCTGGTTCTCCCCAACTCCCCTCCTCTGATGGCCTGGTTGCTCCCAACTGCCCTCCCCTGCTAGTCTGATCACCCACAACTGTGCTCTCCTGCTGGCCATCTTGTTGTGGCCATCTTGTGTCCACATGGGGGCAGCCATCTTGTGTGTTGGAGTGATGGTCAATTTTCATATTACCTCTTTATTATATAGGATTATGGGCTATACTCCCCATGCTGTAATCTGTAACTCCATGACTATTCTGTATCTATCAATTTATACTGCTTAATCCCTTTACCTTTTCACCCAGTCTCCCACGCCCCTCTGACAGCTCTCAGTCTATTCTCTGTATCCATGAGTCTGTTTCTATTTTTTTTGTTGTTCATTAGATTCCACATATAAGTGAAATCATATGCTATTTGTATTTCTCTGTCTGACTTGTTTCACTTAGCATATCTTCTAGGTCCATCCACGTTGTCACAAACTGCAGTATTTTCTTATGGTTTTTCTTTTCATGGCTGAATAATATTTAATTTCATTTCCACTATCCATTCATCCATCAATAGATACTTAAGTTGTTTCAATGTTATAGCTATTTTAAGTAATGCTGCAATGAACATGGGGATACAGATATCTTTTTGAGTTAGTATTATCATTTCCTTTGAATTTATACTCAGAAGTGAATTTGCTGGATCATATGGTAGTTCAAATTGTTTTTGTGTGAAAACTCCTTACTGTACAAATTTACAATCCCAACAACAGTGTATACAGGTTCCATTTTCTTCTCATTCTTGCCTATGCTTGTTACTTATGTTTTTGATAGTAGCTATTTTAATAAAAGTAAAGAGATATATCATTGTAGTTTTGATTTGCATTTACCTCATAATTGGTGATATTGAGCACCTTTTCATGTGCCAGTTGGCCATCTATGTCTTCACAAAAATGTCTGTTCAGATCCTCTGTGTATTTTTGGGGGGGATGGTTTAAATAATAGACATTTATTTCTCAAATTTCTGTAGGTTAGAAATCTAAGATTGATGTGTCATCAGGTTTTGTTTCTCTTGAGGGTTTTTTTTTTCTTGGTTTGCAAATGACCATCTTCTCTCTGTGTCCTCAGCCTTTTCTTTTTATGTACACACCTGGATTTTCTTCATCTTATAATGGCACCACTCCTATCAGGTGCTGTGGGAAAACAATGGCTACCTAGGAGGCAGAGCTTCTGATGCTGAGTGGCATAGGAACTGACCAATGAGAAACAAAACTGGGTGCTGGGTGGAGGCAAAGGCTGCCTAGGAGGCAGAGTTTTTGATGCTGACTAGCATAGAAACTGACCAATCAGAACCAGATGTGGGTGCTATGGGGAGCCAATGGCTGTCTAGGAGGTGGCGGTTTTTTTAAAATATATTTTATTGATTTTTTACAGAAAGGAAGGGAAAGGGATAGAGAGTTAGAAACATCTATGAGAAAGAGACATCAATCAGCTGCCTCCTGCATGCCCCCTACTGGATATGTGCCCACAACCAAGGTATATGCTCTTGACTGGAATTGAACCTGGGACCTTTCAGTCCATAGGCTTATGCTCTATGCACTGAGCCAAACCGGTTTTGTCAAGGTGGAGCTTTTGAAACTGACTGGCATAGGAACCAACCAATCAGAACCAAAGGTGGGTACTGTAGAGAGTCAGTGGCTGCCTAGGAAGCAGAGCTTTTGCCACTTACAAGTATAGGAACCAACCAATCAGAACTAAAGGTGGGTGCTGTGGGGAACCAATGGCTGCCTAGGAGACAGGGCTACTGATGCTGACTGGCATTGAAACTGACCAATGAGAACCAAATCTGGGTGCTGTGGGGAACCAATGGCTGCCTAGCAGGTGAATGAATCTTTTGGTGCTGGCATAGGAACTGACCTATCAGAACCAAATTGGCCAGCAGAAGAGGCCATTTGGGGACAACATCAAGCCTGCAGGAGAGGGCAGTTAGGGGTGATCAGGCTGGCAGGCAGAAGCAGTTAGGGCCAATCAGTCAAGCAGGCAGGTAAGCAATTAGGAGTCAGTGGTCCCAGATTGTGAGAAGGATATCTGACTAAAATGGCAGTTGGACATCCCACAAGAAACCCCCAATTGGAGAGGGTGCAGGCTGAGTTCAGGGAATCACCCATCCATGCACAAATTTCATGCATCAGGCCTCTAGTTGTATATATAAAAATATATACAAAAGGGTTAACTGAGTGTCTCTAAGAGCTAGTACATTAGAGAACTATCTTTATATTTAAATTTTTTAAGTAATATTTGGACATTCTATATTAATATGCATTTCTTTAGCAATTAGAAGGGGAAAAACAACGAAGGTATATTTTTAAAAGCCTGGTTGGACTGGTGAGGAGAAGAAGGCAATAATTGATAGTGCTTCATGCAGCAAGAAGCTAAAATAAGCTGAAAATGAGATAAATTAATTTTTATGTAATATGGAAATCTCTGAAGGCTTTTGACCAGAACAATTGCAATAGTCATCAACTTCATTATCTCCACGAAGTAATAACGAATTCAGTGTGTCTCAGAACTGTGCATGGATCCCTTTGTCTCACAAACACCTGAAAGAATTGTGGTTTTCTATTTCTTTTTTCTCATCTCCTCCAACCACTCAGTGTCGGAAAAATAGTGTGAGAATTACATAAGCACTACCTCATGGTGTCTACAGAATCATGACCTAAATATTACTGACTCACATGAAGAACAAAGAGAAGATATGATCCAGCACCTTACCAATGTCAAGAATTCATGTTGTTCTTTAACCTTTCCTGATACATATGTGTGTGTATAATGATATAGTAATATCTTTACCAATAAAAGCCTAGGTGGCATCATGCTCTCATAGGGCACCCTAGTGTAACATTGTCAAAAGATGGCCACCACAAGATGGCTACACAAGATGGCCACACACACACACACACACACACAGCAGAGGTGGGGCCCAGTGGCTGCTCCGTGTGGTGAGGCCTGGGGGTCCTGGCCTCTCTACTGCCTCACACAGAAGAGGCAGGTGCTGGTGAAGGAGAGGGGTCTCAGCAGGGGAGGGCAGTTGTGGGTGATCAGGCCAACAGGGAAGGGCAGTCAGACATCCCCCAAGGGGTCTCAGATTGGAGAGGGTGAAGACTGGGTTGAGGGACACCCCCTCTGCCATGCACAAATTTTGTGCACCAGGCCTCTCGTATACTAATAATTATAATATATAAAATCCATAGCCAGAAGCTAATTTGAAAAACTGGAGATTTCTAATTATTTGCATACTCATTTTTTTCTCAAAACATTTTGGCTAATTATACAAACATAGTTTTAGTTCTTTTAGACACCTAACTGTCCATTAATCTTCTCTAGTTCCACATGCACAACTATAAGTATAGGGGGAGGTGAGTTTCAGTTTTGGTATAGACTTAGGTGTATTCTCAATCATTGCTATAATACAAACTCATTTCCATCTCTTATAACGCTAGACCTACTTACATTAATCTAACCTCTGAAAAAAAAATGAGGCTTTATTGTATTATTTATTAGGAGAAAGGGAAAAAAATCACTCAAAACTTTAAAAAAGTATATTGAGTCTATAGCAGCGGTTCTCAACCTGTGGGTCGTGAACCCTTTGGGTGTCGAACGACCCTTTCACAGGGGTCACCTAAGACCATTGGAAAACACCTATTTCCCATGGTCTTAGGAACAAACACACTGTTGCTCGGTGTAGCAAAATGTAGCAATGTAGTTTACTGTTGTCATATTAAGACTGCTACCCATGCTATACCACGATTCAAGACAAAATTTCGTTTATTTGTAATTAGAAATAAATATTTCACAATATATAATTACATATTGTTTTTGTGATTAAACACTATGCTTTAATTATGTTCAATTTGTAACAATGAAAATACATCCTGCATATCAGATATTTACATTACAGTTCATAACAGTAGCAAAATTACAGTTATGAAGTAGCAATGGAAATAATTTTATGGTTGGGGGTCACCACCACATGAGGAGCTGTCTTAAAGGGTC